>CAUYPK010080752.1:0-26766 GCA_963574355.1 Loris lydekkerianus
AATATTTATTGCTAAAGAAAAACTGTAAACTAGCAACAACTTTAAAACTTTAAATAAAGTGCAGAAAACCATAGCTTAACAGGTAATCAAGCTAAATCACAATCACCGAATCAAATAACCTGTATGACCCGAGTATAAGCCAAGTTCGGGTTTTTCGGCACAAATTTTGTGCCAGAAAGACTCGGCTTATACTCGAGTATATACGGTAAGACGGCTCCACTTTACTGAAGTTGTTGGGAAACACAACACCATCCAGACATGTCTCTCAGTGCCATTTTTGTGAAAGTTCCTAAAATTCTCCCTGCAGAGCCCCCTCCCTTACTTTCCCAAAAGGCTCCCACTAAAATGGAAACTTTCATCTGAATTTTGTCAATCTGCTACCAGTTCCTGAACATATTGTTCCAACTCGGCTTCTCAACTACCAAGCTTTCCTCTTTAGAATGCAAGAGAGCGTATTGAGGGCATGAGATGCTGAATTGATCTGTTTTGATGTGGTAAAGAAATAAAAGACAAACCCAAAGTATCTCAATTTATTTCTCTTGGAAGTCGTCATTATTTTGACTTCCTAGTAAATGTTGCTTTGCTTTACACTGAAGTGTCTTGCTCCTCGCAGCGTTTTACACGGGAAGCAGGAGTGGCATTTGGAGAGCGTTGCCCTTTGATCTCTCCTACTTTACATGACAAATCTCAGGGTTATGATCACCCCTCAAAGCCTCTGGATTTGGGGCGGGCGAAACCCATTGCTCCTGTTTCCTGGTTAGGTCTCTACACAGAGCACACTAGCAAGAGTCCCACTGGCAAGCTCATTGCAAGTCAGGCAGCAAGGATCAGAGTTTAGTCCCTCCGTGGGGACAGACTCTGGGTGTGTATATTTCTATATATTTAAGACGGGATTTTAAGAAAAAAACCCTTTCGATGAAAATATTTCAAATTGCATAAAAACCAGCACATTGCACCCCATGATTCCATTAATGTACACAGCTATGACTAAATAAAAAAAACAAAAAAAACCCTTTCAAGTGATGATGGATTTGATTTCTTTACATGGGCCTTGAGCAAAATTTAAAAACTGCAAGACGTGCTTCATGGAGCGACAGCTGGAATATACTTCACAACAGCTGTTAATATAAATAATTTACTGTTAATTGGTTCCAGGGGCATGCCAAGTTGGATAATGTAATAATGGTGTAATGCAAAAGAGATAATGTTATGATTATTTATTCCCATCCACCCTTATTGGCTATAATGAATGAAGAGGAGACACAGGGTTTATTTTCTAACCTACAAATCAATCCTGGACAGATGTTCAGAGGAACAATGTATCCAGGCAGCCTGAAGTTCTGGGTAGATGATCCTACCATGTTGGTTTAACCAGGGCTTTCTCCTTTTACATTCTGGGTTCATTTAATTTTTAACAATGCCCTCTATATCATCAAAATCATCCAGTTTAAGTTTTAGTCATAACATTTAAGCTGCACAGCCTGTTATAGAGTGGGGCAGAGAGCAGGGAGGCAGAAGGGACATGAGACACAGATGTCTAACTCACCCAAGGTCACAGATAAACATAATTGTTGAGATGCTAAACTTGCATGTGTCTATCAGAAGTAAGAATCTTTTTAATAAAAATATTTTTATATAGTACAATTGTTTGTGCATTTTCTCCATAAACTACAGAGGCTTAACATGTGGACCTCGACCAAGTCTTCCCAAGCCTCTGGGAGATCCTGGCAAAACCCTTTAGCTGGCCCTCGCCTCTTCCTTACTCTTCCCCTTCCAACACTGGAGCTAAGTAATTCTGCAGGGACCTTCCTTCACCTTATCTTTCAACAGACTTACTTGAATGCCATCTTTTTTCTTTTCTTTCTTTCTTTTTTTTAATTTCTTTTGAGACAGTCTTACTTAGTCACCCTCAGTAGAGTGCTGTAGTGGCACAGCTCACAGCAACCTTCAGCTCTTAGGCTAGGGTGATTCTCTTGCCTCAGCCTCCCGAGTAGCTGGGATTACAGGTGCCCGCCACAACACCTGGCTATTTTTGTTGCAGTTGCCACTGCTGTTCTAGCTGGCTGAGGCTGGGTTCTAACCCATCACCCTTGGTATATGGGGCTGACACCCTACCCACTAAGCCATAGGTGCCGCCCTTTTTGTCTTTTTTTTTTTTTTTTTAATTGTTTAGGTTTCATTGAGGCCACAAAAATTAGATTTACACTGATTGCATTTGTTAAGTAAAGACCGTCTTATAATTGTGTCCCACCCCCAAGATGTGTGCCATACACTGTAAGGGCTCATTTTTCTTCCCTCCTCCCCTCCCCCCACTCTCTCGTTCCCCTGCCCCCACCTAAAATTGATTTCAGTTTTTCTCTTATGAGGATATGTATTAGATCATCTACTGGTTTCATATTAGAATTGAGCACATTGGATTCTTGCTTCTCCATTCTTGTGATAACTTTACTAAGAAGAATGTATTTCAACTCAACCCAGGTTAATATAAAAGATATAAAGTCTCCAACAAAAACAATCATAAAGACATTTGCACTAAACTGTTTATTGCAACTCAATTTACAATGGCCAAAATGTGGAAACAACCTAAATGCCCCCCAACCCAGGCATGGGTTAACAAGCTGTGGTATATGTACACCATGGAAGCCATCTTTTATTCCGGAGTAACTCTTTTCTTGCTTCCTGTTATAACACTTCCTTTAGGTTACAATAGCAGTCAGCGCAGGCTCCAGACCTGCTCTCATGATTGCATCCTAGGGTCTAGCAAGCGTCCAACACCAGGTATTCACAAGAGGATTCATAATTGTATAGGAAACTTTGACATGACTGGAATTTACAATACCTGTAAAAGAAAACTGTAAATGGTAAAAATGTCCCAACTTATTTAGGGTTTTTGTCAAGGTAATTTTTATCTTTGCCAGTAGGTAATTCAGGTAACAGAGGTTAAAAGGGACAATAGTTTACAGAAATTCCTGAATTAAAAGTCCAGAGTTATGACTGGTTGAAACACAGGGGCCTTGCAGCTTTAAGAGATTGTCTCCAACCTTCCAGATTCAGCTGTGTTTCCTTCACTTCCTCCTCCTCCAAGCAACTGTCCCTGACTGCTATACGGCATCATAGTCCCTCCTTTCTTAGACCTCCATGTGCTGACCCTACGATTTGGGAAAGCACTGGCTTATCTCAAAGTAAGAAGCTCTAATGCTACCACAGAAAATAGGAAGGTCTCCTAACATTTCCTAACAAACCAATACAAATTAGTTATCTCACAATTCTGAAAGTCAGAAATCTCAAGTGTGTCTCACCGAGCTAGAGTATAGAGGTTGGTGGCTTGCGTTTCTCTCTAAATACTCTTAGGAGAACCCACATACAGCTGCCCCTTGAACAACATGGGTTTGAACTGCATGGGCTCAGGTACGTGTGAACTTTCTTCTGCCTCTGCCAACTCTGAATTGGCAAGCCCTGTCTTTCCTCTTCCTCCTCCTCAGCTTCCTCAACATGAAGACCAAAGGATGCAGACCTTTATGATAAGCCACTCCACTTAATAAATAGTAAGCAGCAAATCTCCTCTTTAGGATTCTGCTAATAATCCTCTCTGGCTTACTCTAGTGTGAGAATACAGTCTATAGTATGTGCATCATAAAAATATGTGCTAATCGATTGTTACATTATTTACAAAACCACTAGTGAAGTTTTGGGGGAAATCAAAATGTGTACTAGAACTTTCTACTGAGCAAGGTCTTGGCAACTCTCACCCCTGTTGTTCAAGGGCCTTTGGCTTTTTCAGCTTCTAGAGGCACCTGTACACCAGGGTTGGTTCAGTCTTTCTCATATCTGTATAGCAAGGATTGGCTTGGTCCTTCTCATATCCAGTCGCTTCGACACCTATCTTCTTCCAACCTTTGTGATGACTTTGGGCCCACCTGGATACCCCAAGATAATCTCTGTTTTAAAGTCAGTTGATGAGAAGTCTTAAACTCATATGCAACCTAATTACCCTTTGCCCTGAGAGATAACATAGGAATAACCTCTGGGAATGAGGGTAATGAGACCAGGTCCTCTTTACACTGATTCCTTGTAGAGATGAGAGCCTGGGCAGCAAAACCTGTGTTTAAAAGGTCTCTCTCTCTTTTGGGGAAAGGGGGGAATTTTTACTCATTTAAAAGAAGGTACAATCTTAAAAGTAGAAAAATCTACATGTGACAAAATCTTAAGGAACTTACATGCATGCAAAGTAAAACTGGCGAAATCTGAATAAGCAGATGGATAGTATCAATGTCTCCTTCTGGCTGTGTTCTTGTTCTACACAGTTTTGCAAAATAGAACCACTGGTCAAAAGTGGGTGAAAGGGGAAATGGGATCTTGCTCTGTTTTCACAAATGACTATGTGAGAACCTACAGCTGGCTCCAAAATTTGATCTTGCTGTGGTTTTTGTTCTGTTTTGTTTTTCCTGTCTGGAGGCTTAGAAACAAGGCAATTGAGCTGCTAGATGCTAAGGCTGCTACTTCTTAGAATTCATCCATTCTAAGGCACATTTTCACTCTGTGCTGTGAAAGTGCTTCAACATCAATTGATGTCCAAGAGCAAAGTCACAGCAGGTCCTTAATTTGAATGTTTCAGAACCAGCTGGGGGTCCTGCTTAAGCCACTGGGACAAAAGCTAAGCTTGCAGAACCTGGTTTGCTCTGCTGCAGAAAGGGCAGATGTGCAGGTGGGTGTGGAGGTGGCCTTGCCTGGATTACACTTTCTGAAATCGCAGGCCTCTCAGGGGTGCGGGAAAACAATAAAAAACAGGAACTTGAGAAAGTTCCATGGCTTTGTTCGTTTGAAATTGCAATTTCACAAGGTGAGGCTGAAATACAGCACACTGAGTTTCTAGGCTGTCTTTCCTTTCAGTATCCCTCTATCAACAGGTTTTCATTTCTATGGCAAAGAAATTGAAGTAAAAGGAATGTTAGGGGGTGCCGAGATATGAGCTGAAAGTAACGTAATGGGGTGCAATCAGTTGTGCAGACTTTATGATCAGGATTTTCAGTAAGAGAAGAAGTAAAGGATGGATAAGCTTATGTGCATTTCCTTGGACTATCATATGCAACCAGAATGCACAGGCTTCTCGGGTAGCCGAGAACATAAAACTGCACCAAGCATCATGATTGATTCTACTCACAGTCAGGAAAACACAATTGGTGGAGACACACTTAGATGAGGGACAGATAATATTGAGGGATTATGGTATAATTACTTTGGATGTCCAAACATTTACAGCAATATTGTCTACTAAATCTATATCTGGTGACCCAGAAGTTCCCTAGATATAACCCTGAGAGAAATTCATTCTCTAAAAGATTTGATTTCTTCTGACAACCACATCTGGAAATAACCAACATGCCCACAAACAGGAGGATGGGTAAATACAGTGCAGCATGTTCCTACAACTGAATATTGCAATATAGCAAAAAATTGAATGTAGCAATAAAAAATAATTTCCACACAGAGCAATATGAATACATCTCACATATCTAAAAAATAAAAAAATAGGAGAAGCCAAATACAAAATAATCTATAGTGAATAATTTCCATTGCATAAATTTGAAAAATACATAAAACTATGATTATAGATTAAATCTCCTCTCCCTTTTCTGAAGGGAGTGGCACGTGTCTAGTATTGACTGAGGAGGCATATGGGGCCATTGTGACATACTGTTAATATTCTAGATTCTGAGTAATTTAATATTCTGGAAGTGGTACACAGGTGTATAGCATTACCTAAATATTAATCCAACTATCATCAAAATTTAGGCACGTTACTGTAAGAAGATTTGTACTTCAAGTGAAAGAAAATACTTGAGCTGTTTTGGAATTAACCCTAAGTAACAACCATATTAATGATAAATAATAGCAATTACTAAACATTTATTATGATAAGGATTTTGCATTAATTGGTCATATTTTTCTTACAACTAAGTCTATTGCAAAGGAATTTTTAATTCTCAGTTCACAGATAAGAAAAGTAATGTTTAGGGAAGCTGACCCCACGGCTCCACAGCCGGTTAAATAACAAAATTCGGACTTGAATCTTGTCCCTGAAGGGGAGCAGCTGAAAGGAGAGAAGCAAGTGGTTTGTGTTATCCTGCCTGCCTCTGTAAATTCTGCAAATGTCCTCTCAGGGAGTGTTTTACTTCACTTTTTCTTTTTTCTTTTGTTAATTTTTATTTTTACATATACATGTGTTAATTAGGTTTCCATTTTTTGCCTTCACAGAATTAAAAAGACTTAAACTTTAATAACAATAACAATGTTTAAGATAAGGACTAGAAACAAAAAACCTTGTAAAGAATGAACAGACATAAATACATTCAGAAAAGGAACCAGACAATTGCTTCATCGAAATATTAAGCAATAATAATCATAATGCAAAGAAAGTAACATCACATTGTCAAATAAGAGCAGGTCTATTGTAGAATGCTTTGACTCTGAGGTTCAGTATAGAGTTATCAGTTAACTTCTTTACTTTTTTTTAAGTATCAAAAAATAGACAACTAATATTTATAAATAAAAGTGAAAAATAATTTGAAAAAAACAGGTCATGCTAATTCTTATAGACAGTAGAAAAAGAAGAAATACATCAAAATCATTCTACTTAATCTGGGTAAACCTGATATTAAAGTTGGAGAAAATATATTATCATAAAGGAGAAAATACAAACATATGTCACTTATAAATGAGGATACGATATCCTAAACAACATATTAATATGGTGAGTTAAAAATTAATGTTTAAGTAATATGCTTTGGTCAAAATTAAAACCAATTTATGTGAAAATTAGTCACCATTTTCTTTTCTTTTCTTGTTTTTTTTTTTCTTCTTCTTTTCCTCTCCCTCAGCCCTTCCCTCCTTTTTATTTCCCAGTTTTTCTTTTAAGTCTCTTCCCTTTCTTCACCAGTTTTTCTTTTACGTCTTCTGTTGCCAAAGCTTTCTGCCTTGATTATGGTCCTTAAAAAATGAAAATACATTTTTATTTCCATAAAATCTGTTTTGTGATGCATCTCCTTTTACCGGGAGCTGAGAACAGGTGAGAAGTATGACCAACAAGTTTCCAGTGAGTGAGCCGTGCTGAGAGGAATCATAGCCACGAGGAGGAGACACACCCTATGACCATGACCTTGACTGACCAGCAGCATCACAACCTAATCTCAGCAAGTCTTGATCATCCTAGAGTCCCACAAATGCAGCTCTTAAGCACATCTACCCCAAGGTTTAGGTGAACAGGAATTATGAGGAGATGAATTACAGCAAGATTGTTTTCAAATGCTCAAAAGAGTATTAAAACATTTTTTAAAACTCCTTGGAGGTAAGTTATCCTGATATCCCACATGAGTGTGCTGCTACCAGAGACCAATTTCAGATAAACATACCTATAGTCCTGAAAGTCAGTTATTTATTGAATTCCTAGGATATTTCTTAAGTATAATATTAATCTGACCCCACTGGTTCTCACCCTAGGGATAGTACATCAATTCCCAGAAAAACTCAGAAACCCAAGGGGAAGCTTATGATTTTTTACACTAATCAAGGAGCACTTTGGACACTTAATGAATAGGGGCCAAAGGGTCTCAAAATCCTGAAGTGAATGAACAGTCCCAGATAGTGGAGAGTTGCATCACCCCAAATGCTTATCATCCTCCCTCTGAGGTACTGTGGAACACAGGTGAGGAGGTACCCTCATCTAATTGGAAATTCCTTACTCCTACAGGTAAAATCACTTAACTATCTCCTTAAAATGGCCCAACTTCATCCGTCCATCGACCATCCATTCACATAGGATCCTAAATATATTTTTCACTATATGAACGTTTCTGATCTCTCCCCTATCCCCAACACAACATTCCAGCATGTCTTGCCAAGTTTCCAACATTCTACCATCTCCTAGTGCTCCTGTTTCAACAAATAGCTTCTCTGTGCTTTTGCAGTAGAGGACTGGAAGGAAAGAAGTGAAGAAAGAAGAATAACCAGAAGCATATAGATTGAGGCAGAAGATAACTTTTCAAGAAGTCCGAAGTAGAGAAGAATTGAAATAGCTGTGGAAGGTGTGTAGAAGGGTCAAGGTCACTCCCTGAGGTCTTTGCCAAGAACCATGAATGTTTCCACATGCATAAAGGAAACTAACCCTGATCCTTACATGTAGCCAATCCGTCCCACTATTTTTTCATTTCCTACCTCTTCTGTTAGGATATATTCTTTTATGTGCTGATGAAAGGGGGACACACGGTACAAAGAAACTTCTGGCATCATGTAGTTATCAGTCAATCTCATAAAAATCACATAAGAACACAGGTACTAGCTTACATTTTTAGCTCTAGTATATCAATTAGTAAAGCAACAAGTGATTTATGTGTCCTATCAACAAAAGCAAGAAAAAAGAGGCATGATCTACTGGTATCTCACATAATTCTGGGCATATACTATGTATGCTATTGGTGATATTTTAACTCTTTTTTTTTTTTCTTCTTTGATAGCATTAGTTACTATGGCGACTAAGGAAACTCTACACCGAGCAATGCTAAGGGAAATTTATCAGTAAAAGAGAACATCATTTATTAGGTGGTGGCTTTTCCTGTCCACACAATTAACTCTCAGAATGTAGCCTGTTTATGAAAGATACATAAATAAAGCCACATGGGTGAAGACATGGTTACATGCTCAAGCATTCCAATGGCTAGACAATTAAAAGGAAATGACCTGTGCTATTATTCAATATTGACTTCTAAAAATTCAATATCTAGGTTGATGTATTTTCTGGACCCCAATTACTCAGCAGTTAAATGTTTGAATTGCTTTGTACCCAAGGTTTCAATAGCTGTAAAATATTTTCAGCCTTGAGAGTTTGAGATGAGCTATAAATTCTTTTCTGTGTTGCTATGGTGATTTATGTTGTCACCATTTTAATAACCACATCAGATGCAGGCATTAAGTAGCAATGTAATATCCCTATATAATTTGGTATCAACCATTTATAACAACTTGTGATACAATTTGAAATATTACGTGAGGAAATTAAAAGTAAATAGAAATAAATCACCCAGAGGATGAAAAATGGAAATATTTGAGCTGTGAACATGAACACTACGTGAAACAACAAACAGACCAAATAAACACAATGATGATAATAAAAGCTAGTTCTAATACATGATGCAAATTCAAGATTAATTGTGAAAACTGCACTTGAATTCAGACCATTTTTTTTTCTTCTTTTTAGAAAAGGGGAAACATGCTTACAAATTATTAGGGTAGGGCACATGACATCAGGGCCTCTTTTACACATCTGAGTGACAAGTTACAGTCCTTAAATATGGGACCAAGGATTATTAGTCTTTGGCAAGACTACCTACAGAATGAGGTTGTATTCAACACATGTCTAATGGGTTAAGCTAGAAATTATGTTGTTTCTTATTTCCTTTCCCTGATGTATATTTTTCTTGCTTGATGGGAAGACTCGGCTGCCTCTTCACAGCCAACTCCAAAGTGAAGATGACTTGGTAACTAGTTAAATACAGGGCCTTAAACGTGGGCCACTAAGTGGGCATGCCAGAGTAGAAGAGACAGAAGCGAGAAAAGCAAAGTGCTGAGAAGCTTAATAAAATTATTCTTGAACAACGAACATACACATTTCTTTCTCATTCCTAAAAAAATGAATTTGGTGCAAGTCTGTATCTTTTTTCTTATACTTCAAAAATATGACCTCATTGCTGGCTCCAAGACTGCATGAACCAGTTGGGGATTGGCATCCTGTAATGCCAGTGTTTGGTCCAAGAATTGCCACACAACTTGCCACAATCAAATCAAAAGAAAAGCCATAGTTTTTGATTAGGAAAATTCTCATTCTCTCTCTCTAAATACATATATCATATTTCCATTCACAGTCACTTTGTACCCACAATGAACCTTCTAATGGACAGCTGAATGGAGAGAGGAAAAGAGCTTTAGGTATTAAGGACATCGTTGAGTGTCTCAATTAACTGAAGTTGTAGCCTTTCCTGCTTTGGGCATTGGAATGTGAGATATTAATTTTCTGTATTGTTTTAAATAAGTCTGAAGCAGCCTTCTGAAGATCAGTGGCTCAAAACAGCATCTTGTGAGCTACAACGTTAGAGGAATAAAAAACTCATGCCCCCTTCATTCAAGGACCTTTCACTCCAAGGAGAAATCTGACATCTTTGAGATCTGGCCTTATGCTGGAGGTGCACTGGATGGTCTCTCCAGTGAAGATGCAGACCCAAAGGGAAGCAGGCCTCTACAGCCCTTCAGTTCATCCCATAAAACACATGCGGATACTTTATTTGCACTGGGTTGACATGGAGGAGACTCTCTGGAAGACAACAATTGTGTTTCCTACTTTATTATGATCCCAGAAGGAAAGGCAGGCAGTTGCCATGTCAGTGTTTTCATTTGTTTCCAGGGAACACTAGGAAAAATTGTGTAATCACTTACAGAGTATACATAAGGTGAAGGGAAATCACAAATGTAGTCTCTAAGGGATACTACCAATAAAGAGCATTATTACCACCCCCAGGCCTAAAGGATCAGCAGGACCAAGTGGTTCCTAGAACCCAGAGACAGAAAGCTGCCAGGCACAAGCTGTGAATTCAGCTAAACCATACAGCCAGTCCTCAGCAATCCTAAGGAAGGAAGCCAGAAAAATAATTTTCTCTCCTATTCTTGCCCGTGCACTTCACTTATCAAAATCATTTGGAAGTTGGAGAGCAAAGGAGACCTCCAGTGAGTCTACCCTGAATACTGAACACAGAGCAACGGGGAGGAAGGTGAAAGTTACCATGAGAGATCCAGCTCAGATTCATACCTCTTGCTTTGTGTCCAGCTGAAAGTCTACATTGCCCAGCCTGTTACAAGAGCTGTAACTGTGATGTAGAACCGTGACTAACAAACGGAAAACAGAGGAGATGGAAGAAGCAAGAAAGGGAGAAAGTATAAATGTTTTAACACAATAAATAAGAAAGTGTGGTGAAGGCTACATTAACCAGTTTGATGAAAGTATTTTGTCTGTACGTAAAAGCAGACATTATAATGCATTAATGTACACAGCTATGATTTAATAAATTAAAGAAAAAAAAGGAAAGCAAGATAATGGAAAGGCAGCTGATGATTTTTCTGGTAGAGGGCATGAAAGATCTGCATTAATGAGGATGCTTTGCATTCAATAACTTTCACTTGTTACATTTTGTTAGTTAAGTATTTAAGGGTTCTCTCTGTGCCGGAGAATGTATTATGGACCAAGGAATATGGAAGTAAAGATAGCATTTCAGTTCCTGCACTCATGAAATATGTTAATGTGGGAAAAGAGATGATATCCATGTATCTGTGTTTATATATATCCTTCCTGTAAAGATTATGCTGCTATGAAGGAAAGTAAAGCAGAGAGAAATGTTTGAAAATTGCCAATCTGGATGCGACAGCTTTAAGTAGTCAGACCTCTTTCGAGGACATATTGCTGGCAGGTAAGCGGAGAACAGAAATAACAGCTTTCCTGGGGGCTAGACATCCCTGCTGTGAATGCTGTCCACATACCTTATTTTCTTTTCCATGTGGATCAAATGCATATATAAAAAAATGTACTATCTCTTTAGGCTTGATAAATAAAATTTATCTTAAGGAGATTCAGGTCCATATTCATAAGATCCACAAAAATGGCATCCATATATTTTTAGTGTAAAGCACTGGCTGCAAGGGAAAGACTTGGTTGCAGTGTCAGGGGAGCCTTTGGAAGTTATCAAACCGTCCTGTTGGCTATCCTGTGATTTCTTCTATTCACAAAAGCAATGCCTCACTGGAGAACTGCAGTAAAAGTTCTTTCTTCCTCCTCTGCGGTTCACTTAACAGAGATAAAGCCTTTCAGTAGACCAATCTATAAAGTATGCCTTTCCCCAATAACCTGAAGAAAGACACTTGAAAACATGGAACAGAATTGAACTCATCATTCAGCTTGGAGCAAATTCCTAGAAGATTCCAACAGGATTAACAGACTATGAACAAGAATAGTTAAGTCCTTGAATTATAAGCAATCGAGATGAGCATTTGTAGTGTTATGTGACACTATCACAACTACAACTGCCTAATAAAAAATACCACCAATGCAAGACAATTTACTGCTGCACATAATCATAAAATAAGAGCCATATTAAGTTAATACTTCTTAGAAATTTTCGAGGATCACAAAGTGTACAAAGGAAGATTTATTATCGTTCTTGGCATAGCAGCTATTTTGTAACTTATTTTGTTATTACTAATACAATTTATATTACCAACAGGTATTGTTGGACTTCTAAATCATTTCCAATAGTTTAATACTTTCAAATACTGCTAAAATCATTCCTGTGTGTCTATGTCTGACATGAGTGCAGGCAGGTTTCCAAATCAACCCCTGTGCTTATTGCAGTTTGATATGCCAAAGAAACTTTTCTTATCTCCAAGTATAGAAAAAGTTGACGTTTGGGACAAAGTGATTCTAGCCGACATGATGGCAATATATTCCACATTTCGGATTGGTCTCTTTTGGGAGTACCACACCAGCATTCATTTTTAGCTGGAAATTCACCCAAAAAAACTTCCGATCATGAAGGTTGTCAGAAATACTAAAAATCAACGTGATAAAAATAGTTCAAAAGAACTATTTTTTCTTTTTCCTCTGCCAAACGAAGGATGTCGACTTTTTGTTGTTGTTGTTGTTGTTATGACAGGAAGATAATTTTCTAAGGATGTTCTGTATTCAACAATTTTTAGTTTTTAAATTTTGTTAAGTATTTAAGTGTTCTCTCTGTGCCAGGGAACGTATTATGGACTACAGAACAATGAAGAAGTCATTTCAGTTCCTGCACTCACGGAATGTTACTATGGAGAAAAGAAAATACAAGGATATCCGTGTATCCTTCCTATAAAAATTATGCTGCTACGAAGCGCAACACGGGGCGCTGGGGAGGGCCTTGCTCCGGGCAGGACAGGAGGTGGCCCAAAGTCTCCGACGCCCACTTCTTTCCGGGAGTCCGAGAAAGAGTGGCCTTTGCGGCGTCCAAAGTGTGGATGCACGTGGCCTTTTCTTCTGTCCTTGTCCCCTTCCCGCGTCCCCAGAAGGCGCGCCCTCTTCCGCCCCGGGACCAGGCCCGAGGACGTCCCAGCCACGCGGGCGGGGAGACGCGCCTCTCTCCCGGACGTCCGGGTTGGCCCCTTCCCGCCACTCTACACCGCGGCTCCGCTCCAAGGTCGCCCTCCGCGTCCTCTCGGGCATCAGCCCGCCCCCTCCTGACGGGCGGGGACTGCGGGGTATGGGTGCCGGGGACCGCCCAGCCGCCCCTCATCCTCATCCTCGCATGGCGTTCTGCCCACAGCTGACCCTCGGAGGCCCGGCGCCACCCGCGCGCAGGCGCAGACGGCAACGCTGTGGGCGACGCCGCAGATCAGCGGGTCTAAGGCCAAGGGCTTGAAGGATGGCGGGGAGGTGGCTCCCTTGCGCAGGCGCAGACGCGGAGAGCCGAGGCGTGGCGGAACCCTAGTAGGGAACGCTGCGCGCGGCGAGGCCTGGGCGCAGTGGCCGGCGTGACCTTGTCTAGAAGCCAGGTTGTTGACCGTGGCTGTGTCTGTGCGGTCGTAGAGGAGTTGCACTAGGTCAGTCTAAGTAATTCCAAACTTCCTTTGAAAGTCTTTTTCTTGTTGTTTTACAGATGAAAAGGAATTTTAGTCCATCACATTGCAGGGCACAAAGGATTCTCTTACAAAGTGAATTGTCACCGTTTTCTTAGAAGACAAACCGCAGCAGCAGGTTCAAAGTTGACTCCCCAGGAAAGTTGACTCCCCAGGAAAGGCCAAGGGGAGGGAAATGATAAACAGCCTTTCACTCCTTCCACTGCTATTTTATTTCAAAGTAATTCTTGCATAGGGCTGGATTTAGCTTTAATCTATTTGCTCACAAATTCACACTTAAAAACAAAACAAAGCAAAACACCTATAGGTAAATAAAAGCTGTTGGTTCCCACGAATTATCTTTTCATTGCTGATTAGAGAGTTCTAAGGAGGGAAAGCTGTGAACTGACAGCATTCCCAAAATAAATTCCAGTTGCTTTTACTGAAGGTAAATTGTATGAAGGTGCCTAAAAGAAAGCTTGTTTTAGTTTACTTACGAAGAAAGGATTTCCAGTTATAAAAAGGTGATTAATTCAGTCTTTCAGAAAAACTTGACAGAGAACCTGCCGTGCTTCAGGCACCATTCAAAGCAGTGGATTATGGTCCTGAAGAAGAGAGGCACAGTTCTTACTAAGAGACAGAGTGTCAGGAAGGCAGGTAGTGACTCTTTGCTACAAAGCCAAAAGTAAATCAAGGTGAGAGGATAAAGTGTTGAGGGGGTGTCTCTTTGGATACAGACGTGAGGTTTATGTTTTACTCATCCACATGCCCCCTGAATGTCAGCTGGGGTGCCTCACTCTGCAGTGTTCTTACCCTGGGACAGTCGTGGAGTAAAGGAGAGGAACTGGCAATATTTGCCCTGTCTCTTCTAAGCTTTAGATATTCTCCATGTCTGCACACATTTCATTGGAAAATTGACAAGATCAAATTGACCTTCAAATGGGGGAGGGTGTACAGTCTTACCATATTCCCTGAGTAAGAGAAAAACAATATATGTTTGGTAAGTGCTAATAATAAAAACACACCCAAGCGTGTCCCCCAGAAATGATTGTCTGGAGAAGAGGATCTGCATTCCTCACTTCCCTTAAATGGGATGGTGAACTACTTATGTAATAGACTCTTTCAGGATGGTACAGCAATGGTGAAAAAATGTGAATAGCAGGAGAGGGGTTGGGGTGGTGGTGATGCTTGTACACATCCACTATTTTTCTTCACGTTACCAAGACCTTTCTACCTCACGCTGCCACGATTCACACATATAGTTATTTGTGACCTTGTGACCCTGTATCCTATGGAGAGGACCAATATAGGATCCCAAGCCATGGTGCCCAAAGGAGACAGCTCTGAATTCCAGAAATCTGGCATGGAGTTGGAAATCGCAGCCAAAGTTCTCTCATTGATAAAGGAGGTACATATTCTTAGGATAATCACTGGGTAGCTTTGAAATCTTAACCAGTAAACGCCTTTTGGAATTGTTAACTTTTTCAAGCAAAAATCTCTTCTGTATAAGAGAGAAGTAAGAAAATAGCAGTGACATCTAAAACAAAAGCATTGCTCTTGGAGTAGGTGGTGTTTCAGGATTATTCTATTTCATCGTAATCTGGCATTTTACTAATATGCAGTCAATAGATGCTAAAATTGATCAATTCAATGTGATCCCCTGAATTAATTGATCAATGTGAGTCAACGTGATCTCCCCCATGTAAATGGGGAGAAAGAAAAATAAACAAGAAATGTGTTGAGTCTATGACATTAAAATCATGTGTATCCTGTCCTCCCATGTTAGTTGCCTGGAATTAGTTTACATGACTCTAAAATGCAGTGGACACACACGTGGTTGATAGGTTGATAGGAAGCACTCACTCCATGTATTTGCATTTACCTGCACAGCAGTGTAGGAGGATCCTGTTTAGCAATAAATAATTCATAATTATATAAATATGCCTATTCTTATGGAAAATGAGGAATATTCAGTTATCTTGAGAAGAATATAAAAATCACTTGTACTCGTATCAAAAATCAAACTACAGTATATTTTTGTCTTTGAATCCTTGTCTTTATTTCAGCCTTCTATAAGGAAATGTAAATATTTGTCCCCATAAATAGTGTTATATACTCATAGTCTATTTTACTGGTTATAAAATGAACTAGTGTTTTATTCTCTTTGAATTCATCATGGCATAGTCATTTGCCATACCATACATTTTCTTTGAACACAACATTTTAAAATTACCTGAATGTCATTAAAATGGATTTTTTCCACCACCTTGTTTTTGGATTTTTAGATTATTTAAAACAATTAATAATTTGTGAGGTCCCCCTTCTATGCATGAAGTCATCCAGGCTCAAGTCCTAGAACTTAGTAACAGCTTCAGACACCTAATACTAACACCTGGCATTTATTCATTTATTGATAGCACTGTTTTAAGTTTTCCATATGCTACTTTATCAAATTATTATAATTATACGAAGTTCAAATACTGTTATTATCTCCATTTTATGTAAGAGGGAGCCCAAATTCAGGTTAAGTCATTTATTCCAGGTCACAGAGTCAGCCAGGAAGAATTGGAGGAGAATTATAAACCCAGGCAGCCGACTCCAGGAGTTATCTTATCACATAATCCACTCTTCTGCTTCCAGTGGTGGGAATTTACAGCCTTTTTAGCAGCCTGAGTGATCACTCAGAAACAGAATGAGATGTCTATGATGTTTTTGCAAGAGAAATACCCATGCAGCTGAGTAAATAGATGCCTAGTTGCATTGGTTACCAAGATGTCCCTGTACTTTCTAGTTCAATTTGCAAGGAGAGTGTTGTCCCATATGTCATAAATTTATAATAAACATCCTGAATAAGATTGTATAAAGACATATGCAAATCAAAATAGAAGCAACTTCAATAAACCACTTTCTCCCAATTTTTCTTTTGAACAAGTAGACTAACTCAGACATCAGTTATTAAAAGCATATAATATCTGGTTTCAGCTTCAATAGGTGTGAAGCTTGGCAGTTATCATGCCCACTACATAAAAGGTGGAAAGGCTGAAACTCATCCATGGACACATCACAAAACTGAGGTCACTAGGCACAGCTGCCACGTATAATCTGGAGAGAAAAGTGTTTCCCAGAGACACTGCAAAGATCTACATACTGGAGTAGAAGCTGCTGGAGACATAAAGGGTCATGACTACCAAAAGATAATTTTGGCAAGTTACTAGAGTCTGTGGATGAGCATGCAGGTGAGAAACTTCTAGAGTGGGCATCCTTAGAGGGCCCCCACACTTCCATGGCTTTTATTGCCAGGAACCATGTTCTCACAGTGAAGATGCAAGAAAGATCCCTTCAGTCTTCTAGGACATGGAAAAAAAATAATCAAGGTAACAGACATCCGGATAGTTTTGTGTTACAAAGTCCTACCCCTCAGGGGTAAAGGCTTTCACACACCTTCCCTTCCACCCCACTGTCGCCTCTTTGTGGTACCTAAGAGGAAATGCAGACTGTGCCAAAAAGCCCTGACTGTATCAGGTGTATGAAACAACCACATGGAAGCTTCAGGGAGGGAGCTTGATGACCTAAATTATTTTGGAAATTAATGGAGTCTGTAAAATTCAAAGCAAAATATTTTGCACATAAACTCTGTACTTGATTTGTTAGTTCCCCTCCGCCATAGACACACACACAGGAGTTTGGGTTAAAAGTTCTGAAACCACTCTACATGTATTCTGGAAATAAAGGCAGGACTGGATTGTATATGGTGGGGTCCAGGTCTCCCACATTGAACAATCACAGATAAACAAGGGGAGACGGTTATAGTGATCTATGTGGTAATGGATTAGAGTTGGAAATGTGAGTATGTTGCCTGGGGGTTAGTGTGGGTGGCATGCACACATATCTCCCTGCTCTTGTCAGCCGAAAGAACCTAGAAACGGCCTGCTGATAGGAAATGTGCACACCTTGCACCCGGATCTTAGTCTGCAATGCCATTTTCTAATAGAAGGAACCAAGGATCTTTGGAGAAATATCTGAGGTCAGATGCAGAGGAGAGGGGAAGGTAACTGCAGAGAGCGGGGCGTCGGGAATGCTGGCCGAGGGCGGTGAGGAGAAGACTGCAGTGAATCTGGGAGAGACAGCAAGGAGTAGATCTCCCCAGAGGAGTACAACCCTGTTAAAATTTTGATTTTAGCCCCATGAGACCCATTTTTAGACTCCGACAACCAAAAGTATAAAATAATAAATGTATGTCGTTTTAAGCCACCAACTCTGCTAATTTGTTACAATAGCAATAGAGAACTAACACAGCGAGGTAGAATAAACAGTACTATTAATGGGTACAGTGCACACTCTGGGTGATGGTTACACTAAAAGCCCAGATCTCACCACTGTACAATACATCATGTAACAGAACTCTACTTGTACTCCTAAATATATTGAAACTTTTTAAAAGTCCACCATAGCAACCCCCCCCCCAAAAAAAAAAAACAAAAACCCACAAAGGCCAAAACGCCTCTGCCACTCACTAGCTGCAAGACTTTGGGAAAGCAAGTCACCCTCTCTGTGCCTGGGCTATGCACTTGGAAAGAAGGGTTGTGATACGAGCATGGAGGAAGTGCTAAATGATGGCACATGATCTAATGGTTATGTCCTTGGTAAAACTTTCCTGGAATACCCCATGACACTCTTCTTGTCCTAACCAATCTCAATGCTGTCAGCCTGCCTGGACAACATTTTAATTCTAATCCCCACAGGCACCGCTCTGCTTGCTTCTCGGTGGATGTGGGCACCCCTGACCCATCCCCCTCTGGTGTACGCTGCACAAGGCAGGCACCTTGCCTAGCTTGCTCCACACTGGGTCGCAGCACCTAGAGAAGTGTCCGTGTGCAGGCGTGCACACACACAGATGTTCAGTAAATAAATGCTTAGCCAATGGCTCATACACATTCTGTAGCCACCAAGAGGTAGAAATGACCCCACATCAGAACACTTTTCCCACTGAGAAAGCACATGAGTTGCTCCTTTGCCCTAAGCTGGTTGCAGAGACCTGTGGCTGGGAAGATAGATAGTTGCTTTTGAGTGGATAACAAACAGTTAACCTTGTTTGTTCATTCACTACATAGCAGGCTGGAAGTGAAACACCTCTCCTATGTTCCTTCTTTTAATTTCACGATGGTCCTATAACACTCTCCTAGGCCTGTTGATTGTCTCCAACAGGCTGGGGAGACACTGAAGCCCACCAGGGACAGTGATACTGCGAGCAGTATTCTGAGTGTCAGGTGTTGCCTATGCAAGGTTTGTGCCTGGCCGCTGCTGTGGGGCAAAAACCTGCTTGTGGTCCTGGAGTCTATGAGAACTGAGCTAAATATTCTGCATCAGCAAGCTGTGGGCTGTGCACCAGACTCTCCCCCCACCCACCTCCTCTCAGCAGTAAGAAGCAAAGCCTCCCTCCAACTCCCACCCTGTTCTGCTACATTCATGCCACTGCCTCCCAACACCCACAAAAGTCCTGCTCTCCCCAGAAAGTTTCATTTTTCAAACAATATCTTTGTGTGTTTTGACATCAACAGTCTCCACCTCAGTCTCTACACCCTAATCAACATGGAAAAGAAAAGGAGGAAGACAGGTGAGGCCTCCATAGGAAAACCACAGAGCGGCTACCTCATATGTGAGTTCCCTGCGACAAGTCACTTTAGCAGAATGAACCTTGCTTTCCTGAATTGTGAAACAGGAACAGTGGGATTTTGTGCCACATAGGCTCCCAGGGAAAATCTTTCTCCTCTATGAAGCACTGCATTTATGATATGTGATGCTGTTACGATTGCAGAGAAACGTATGTCCAGAATTCGATTTTGACACCACAAAGCAACGGGAGTCATATGAGAACACGTAAGGCTCTTACCACATGAGGTTGAACAAGAATTCATCATTCTGGGCCGTCTCCATGTCTGCTATGTAGATCAGCCCACGGTGAAGGAATGAAAGGCTGTGACTCGCCCCCTCGAGAGGAGAGTATCTACATATATTATTTGGAATGTTTCTGCATGGGAAACCTGTTTCTTCTATTGATTGATTGAAGTACTTATGTCAGTGTGAGTCCTGAATACTTTATTTATACTTTGTGCTGTAATACTGTTCGTCCAGCATCGAACTCTTTCAGTTTGTTCCTTTGACATACTCCCAACAATTTTTTCCCCCTTTTTAGCACTTCCGTACCTTCTCATGCTACATATCAGTCATTTCCTCAGGGAGCCCTAAATTCTTTTAATGGAGAATGGTCTTAGTGATATAAAGCAAGATCTGGATTCTGGGTGTGCTTGTTGTTAAACTTGGGTAGACCGTTTTTATAATGGATTTGTACATGTGCCACAGAAATCTTATTGCACGTAGAGAAGAGAGGGGAAGACAAAGAACTGAGGGCAGAGTTGATTATTCTGCATCAGAGAGAGATCAGACAATGAATCACACAAAGCTGATATCGAGGTGTGGACCTGACCTTTTACTCTCTTTTAATTTGAGGTTTTCTCAGTCATCTCAGCATCACACTACCTCAGAGGCCTGGGAATTATCACTGTATTATGTGACAGCTTACATAGTCCTAAGGGTTGAGTCTGTGCCGTGACAAGTCGGCATCTCCTGGGCTTTTCTTTCAGCCACTTCCTGCCTGCATGGGGTATAAAAAAGCATTTGGCAGCTCCGTTCCCTGCACTTGATAAGATTAAACTCTGTATCTGTCTCAGGGGTAACTAGCTAAAAATTCATTATAATATCATGCTCCTGAGCTATTTTTGGAATAAGAAATTATGGAAGCTTTGGCTGCCCTCCCTGGGCATTCTCTGACAAAGACAGCAGGACTCTCAGGTAAAGGATGTGAATTTGGGGAGAAGGAGGCTGATTGCAGGGCCCTTCTAAGGGACACATACACCAGCATCCCTGTGTCTCATGTCCCTTTTGACTGCTTTTTCTTCCTGCGGTAATGAATGCCTTCTGATCTTATTAGATTAGAAGGATCCTATTAGTATGATGCTTCCCTCCTCGTGCGCACAATATGAGGGCATTCAACACGGCCCTGGGTAAAGGGCTCAACTACAACTTGAACTTTACCTTAGAAATGAAAACAATGTAATCTAAACATTTATGTCCTCCTATCAATCTGAAGCGAAAACAAAAGAAAGAAAATAAAAGCATCTATACTTAAAAAAAAAAAAAAGAAAAGAAAAGAAAGAACAAGGGAAGGATTACCTGATTTGCTAAAGAAAATGCCACGGACGACTTTAGTTAAACCACACCAAAATGAAACCCCCTTTAAAAGAGCGGACAAAAATTGGTGAATATTATTTTGACATAATTTTGTATCATAAACGTGAACTAATAAATCATAAAAAGAACTTACTTACATAACATTTTAAACTTTCTGTTTATATCGCATTACACCTAAATCAAAACTAAAAGGCATGTGCTATGTTGGGGAGAACGTTTTCAAACTTGATAACAAAGAATGAGCCTTCTTAAGACAGAATTTGTAAATTAATCAAGATAAAAGACATCTATCAAATACATGGATAAAAGACTTTAATGGGTAAGTGAAAATGTGAAAAAAAAAGGTAGCAAAATTTCAGGGAAAAAATTATTCAACCTCATTAGTTATAAAATGACAACGGAGCAGAAATGAGAAATCGTTAACTGCTTTATTGATAAAGCTGGCAAGTGACTTTTAAAACGACTGTCTTTGGTTTAGCTTGTGTTCAAGTGGGCGCTTTCAAACATTGCTGGTGATGCTGTACATTAATGGTACCTTTCTTAGGGACACTCGGCAGTTAGAATTGAAAAGCCTATACCTGAATATACCTTCAGTGGGACAAGTACACAGTCTCAGCCCTGGATACTTACTTGAAGCAAGTCCTTAGGGGTGTGCAGGGATGACAAGAGGCCACCTGAGATGGCAGTGTTTTCCCTGTTTCAGAAAATGTGCGAACAGGAGAGGTGATTGACAGAAAGGGAAATTGGTGGATTGGGTTTGATGCACAGCAAAGTCATTCCAAGTCTAAAATTTTATACACAACCATGTTATTATCAGAGAAGAAGTTTCAGAGGACCATGAAGACATTGTAACCTTTTTATTATAATTATTATAATCAGAACTAGAAGCTAACATTAATTTAACATTTCCTGTGTGTAGGCACTTTCCATGCATTAGCTAATATAAGTTTTATTATGTCCTATGAGGTGGGTATTGTAATCTTTATTTTACAAGTAAACAAAGCAAGGCGCAGAGAAACAAAGTAACATTCTTTAGGTCACACAGCAAATAAATGGGAGAGCCAAGGGCGGCTCAGACAGCTGCTGGGTCATCATCAGTCACCTCTCACACCAGCCTGCCTCCTGCCTGTTGGTTCCACTAGAACTTAAGGTCTGACTGATATTTTTTTCTTTCAACTCAGAATCCAGAAGCTCACTGGATCTGGATAGTACTTCACAAAATCTGTTCTTCACAATCATTTTATTTGATGATTTTAGTAAGACAGCTAGGTTGTACCAGCATAAGAGTTTCCCTGTATTTGAGGAAGCTCAAGTTCAGAAGATCTGTACATTGTCCTTACTGAGTTTAATTAAAGTGGAGGAGACACTCTTGCTAAAACATTCTGTGTTATCCAGTTACATACAGAGTAATCAACAAATCTGCCTTCTTAGATTTGAGGCCAGTGATTTTATCATGGGCTTCACAGTATAGTCAAAACTTGGCATTGGCCACGTTTGGTCACTCATGACTATAGTCCCAGCACTCTGGGAGGCCAAGGCAGGAGGATTACCTGAGGCCAAGAGTTCAAGACCAGCCTGAGCAACACTGAGATCCCATCTGTACTAAAAATAGAAAAAGATAGCTGGCATATGGTGGGCACCTATAGTCCCAGCTACTTGGGAGGCTGAGGCAGAAGGATCACTTGAGCCCAGGAATTTTATGTTGCTGTGAGATAGGCTGCACCCATAGCACCCTAGCCTTGGTGACAGAATGAGACTCTATCTCAATAAATAAATTAAGAAACAAACAAACACCTGGCCTTGGGCCTCCATGAGCTGATCCTCCGTCAGCAGCTTCCTGTCTTGCACGAAGGGGGCATAAATACTTGTTTCTGCTGCTCCTCATCCACACAGATGCCCGCTGCCCGTCTCATTTCTGGAAAGTGAAGTACTTGCTTCATGCTGATTTCAGTTGTCTATTGCTGTCCAACAAATCACAAAACTCAGGAGCATAAAAACGACCATTTCATTTTCTCACAATTCGTAGGACAAGGAATTCACACAGGAGAGAAGGTGTACGTCATTCCTGAGCCACAATAACAGGGTCTTGGCTGTGATAGTTTGAAGGACCATGACAGTCACCTGGTCATGTCTGTCGGGGTCTCAGTTCTCCCTGTCCACTGGGTCCTTTGGTTGTCCTCTGCGTGGCCTCCTTGCACAGCTGGATTAGGCTTCCTAACGGCTTAGCAGCCTTGGTGTTCGTTTGACCTTTTCCTCAGTGTCTGGCTTCTCCAGAGAAAATGGAAGCTGCCAGACTCTGAAAGGTTGGCTTGGAATTGGGGCAGCACCCTCTGCCACGTTCTGTAGTCACAGCACATTACAAGAAACCCTGCCCTAAATACATGGAAAAGCTTTCGCGAATATCAAACCCTTTAAAAATTGATTTCCCATTAATAGATTCCCATCTGTTACATACGCGCACGACAAACATTAGAAAGCACAAAACATGTGCAATCAAAAGTATTTTTTCTCTCTCTTACTCTGGAAAGGGCAGCAGCTGGATCTCCAGCAACAT
Source organism: Loris lydekkerianus (assembly GCA_963574355.1). Lineage (NCBI taxonomy): Eukaryota > Metazoa > Chordata > Mammalia > Primates > Lorisidae > Loris > Loris lydekkerianus. The sequence goes on from CAUYPK010080752.1 coordinate 23,486, forward strand.
GTGGTGTCCTTGGCGGTGCTCCCATCTCCCACCCTGCCACCTGCACCACCTGGGTGTGGGTCCCCACCACACCACCACCCTTCTCCTCAATCCCTGTGCTCAGAGATCACATGCTTCTGCCTCGACATGGTCTTTCGTGTCAGGAGCACAAGTTCCAAGTTCTCTGGAACTTGATGCAGCCATGGTTTTTCAGATTCCTTATTCACAAATCTCCAGGCACCAGCCCGATGGCACCTTCTCAATGAAGAAGACCAAGGATGCCCTTGTTGACACTCTCCTCTACGTTGTAACCCTGGGTAACAACACCACCTCAAGGAGGATTCTCCAGTGCATTCTGATAGGGCTCGCCAGAATCTAGGGGGCATCATAATGGAGCAGAAGCTTGTGTTGAATCTGATATGGAGAAATTATAAAACTGGAAGAGACCCAAGGGCTCATCCAGCTCCAGGATGGAAAATCAGCTTCGTCTTCAGCACCAACTCTGCCCAGTCCACCAGTGATTGCTACCTAGCTGTAGGAAAAGGAGGCTAAGACCAAGTCCAGGCTGGGAGTAAATAATCTCTCATTTAATGGATACATCACAGTTGACCTAATCATTTCCCCTACACAGTCTGAGTAGCACCATTATCTTTTTTTTATTACAAATATGCTTTATGGAGCTGGGACTCACTCACTGAGTATATTTCAGAAGAAGAACTATATGTGTACATTTGCATTATTGATGTAAGTATGCATTTGCTTATGTACGACTAATATAACTCCTAGCCAACATTATCAAACTTTTTAAACGTCAAATCAATGTTTATGGACCTGTCTGATGATGTCCCATAATAGAAATGACAGAAGAACACAACTGAAAGAGCATCATTATTTAATATAACCCTGGGTCTGTTTGAAAATCAAAAACACTTTCTCAATTAAAGGGTTGTCAGCAGGGTTTGTGGCTTGGCTGGAATAAAAGTGCTCAGTTGTAAATTTCTTTTAAACTTCCGCAGAAAGCATGCAAGCGGAGGTATTGTAATTAAATGGACTAACAAAGAGGAGGATGCACATGGTCAGTAGTGGTAGTGACAGGGCAGTGGGGTGCAGCCCGTGACCTCCTGATGGGCTGAAAACCTTTTCTCCTCAGTCAGGCACAGACAGGTGGAAGAGGGCTCCAATATAGTGCTGAGGAAAGAACCCCAGGGAAGCGTTTGCCTGGTTCTCTTTCTTCTTCCATTGTCCATTAAATATTTCTGTTTCTGGCTTCCCTTCTTCAGTCTCCTGATGCCAGCACCGTGATGGTCCTCTAAGAACATCCCTCCATCTCGCCTCTGCCCGGGGATAGGGTGAGCTTGCACCTTTTGTCCCTAGTCCATCCTGCTGATAAGACTGATTATGGGAGGTGGGCACATGGGCATGGGCCCTCGCAGGAGCCTTGTCTTGGGAAGAATAGGGCCCCTCTCTGTGGATAGATCAGTATGCAGCTTCTGAAGGTCACCGGTGGAAGGTCTGCCTGAGAACAGCGCCCAATAGAGGAAGGAGATGAACCCCGCTGATGGTGTCTTCAAGGCACACAAAAAAAACATGAACCCGGGATGTCCCTGTGACAATCGTTCAATTTGGAATATTTAATTAATCAACTGTTCATGGGTTGATCGATGTTGTGGTGGTTGTTTTTGTTTGTTTCCTTTTTATTTTCTTTTTTCTGAATCTTTGTCTCATCTACTCTAAGAGTGAGGGCGGAGTTGTCAAGAGAAAGACAGTGAAGCTTCTTTTTTTCTTTTTCTTTCTTTTTTTTTTTTTCGGATTCAAGTCAGCCTGAGTTTTAACAGTTACATTATCTACCTAAAAAGTACCCAGCTGTAACGTCAGTACATTGGGATGTTCTCAAATTACAGCAAAACAGCTTTGTACGAGATGTTCTCAAGACACAGAGGACAAATGAGGCACCAGAAGAATTCGGGTTTGGTTGTGATCTTGACAGAGACAGAAGACTCACAGTGAAGCTTCTTAGCATTGCTCCCTAATAATTGCCATTGCTGAAAGTGGAGGTCTCCTGCAGCAGCCGTTTGAAAGGGTATCCCCAGAAATTCCTTGCTGCAGTTTCAAACACAGCCCTGCTGCCAGGCAAATCAGCAGGCCCAGAGGGAGGGTAGAAGTCAGGCCCTTGCTTCTTTTTATAGTTTTGGTTGTTGGTCTTCTTATTTTATTTATGTTTCTTATTTTTTACAGTCAAGTTGGAAAATATTTTGGATGAACAAAATATTCCAAAATAAATGTAGTACAAACACTCAAGTGAACATATTTTCCCTAATTTACCTCCTGTTAACAATCTACCCACTTTGATTCATCTTTCTTTCCCCCTCCTCTTCCTTTTCTGTCTCTCTTTTTTCCCAGTCTTCCCTGTGATGACAGTACTCATTTAAAGTATAATTAGATTCATTTGTTTCCATCTACTTGAAATTTTATTTTCCCTTCATCACTTTCCTTTTGATTTTTAATTTCATGTTCTGGATGTATATATGTAACTTTAATTTTTGAATATATACAATATTCCTTCTACTACTTTCTCCCCACTTTTTGTTGGTAATCAACTCGTTTGCTGGCTTATTTTCCTTTGTGATACTTACTTTTATATGTCAGCTTGACTGGACTAAGGGATGGCCAGCTAGCTAGTGAAACATTTTGGACTTGTTTATGAAGAAGAGACTTATTTGCATTTGAATCCATAGACTGAGTAAAAAAATAAAAAATCTGCCCTCACCTCCATGTGCAAGAGCATTCAATCCACTGAGCATCTAAACAGAAAAAAAAAAAAAAAATGCAGAGAAATGGTGCCCATATCACAAAATCCCAAGACCAGAGATAATGGCATGGATGTGGAGAAAAGGGAACACTTCTACACTGCTGGTGGGAATGCAAATTAATACATTCCTTTTGGAAAGATCTTTGGAGAACACTTAGAGATCTAAAAATAGACCTGCCATTCAATCCTATAATTCCTCTACTAGGTATATACCCAGAAGACCGAAAATCACATCATAACAAAGATATTTGTACCAGAATGTTTATTGCAGCCCAATTCATAATTTCTAAGTCATGGAAAAAGCCCAAGTGCCCATTGATCCACGAATGGATTAATAAATTGTGGTACATGCACACCATGGAATATTATGCGGCCTTAAAGAAAGATGGAGACTTTACCTCTTCCATGTTTACATGGATGGAGCTGGAACATATTCTTCTTAGTAAAGTATCTCAAGAATGGAAGAAAAAGTATCCAAAAGTATCCAATTTCA
>CAUYPK010080753.1:0-27216 GCA_963574355.1 Loris lydekkerianus
CAGGAATGGAAGAAAAAGTATCCAATGTACTCAGCCCTACTATGAAGCTAAACTATAGCTTTCACATGAAGGCTATAACCGAACTATACCACAAGACTATGGGGAAAGGACCAAGGAAGGGGAAGAGAGGGGGGAGGTTTGGGTGGAGGGAGGGTGATGGGCTGGGCCACATCTATGGTGCATATTTTTATCTATAATAAAAAAAATAAATAAATTAAAAATAAAAATAAAAATAAAAAAAATAAAAGTGGCTTAGGTGCCTAAACTATGCAAACAATGATCTATCCTCAACACCCACTTTCCTTCTGGGAGTCTAGAATTCAGGTGTCAGGCACAGGGAGTCTACCTAACCAGCCCCCAACAAATCCTGAGCACTGAGTTGCTAAGGAGCTTCCCTGATTGGCAACAGCCAGCAATGAACTGTCAGAGCTCACTGCTGGGAGAATTGGGGGCATCCTGAGTGACTCCTCTCGTAAAGAATCCTTGGAAGCTTACACCTGACTTCCCCAAGTCTTCACTCCAAGCACCTGTTCCTTTCCCTGATAATTCCTTGTTACACACTGAGTTCTGGGTCCCCTTAGCAGACTACCAAACCTACGGGTGACCTTGGGAACCTTCAACCCAGCACCTTACTCACTGTTACTAAAAACATTCAACTTTATCACATATCTACTGAGTTTTTACTATGTGCCCAAGTACTCTTTAAATATTGAGAGTATAACCGTAAGACATAAACCCTTTTAAGAAGCCTATGGCTCAGTGGTGTGAGTGTCACCCCAGGCTGATTTTTGTCCCCCAGAGGACATTAGGCAGAGCCTAGAGACGTGTTTGATTGTTGCCAATAGGGCAGGGCTACTGACATCAAGTGGGCAGAAGCCAGGGATGTTGCTGAGCATCCTACAATGTAACAGAATAATCCCTAAATCCCAATAAAGAACTACGTAGTTCAAAAAATTAATAGTGTCAAGATTGAAAAACCCTTATCTAGATGTAGGAGAAACATATATAAAACAAATAAGTTTAATATAGTGTGAAAATGGCTCATTGACTGCTTCTCTGGAGATCTTGCCCTCTGTCCTACCTGAGGCATCACCCTACATCTAGAGACTTCCACCCACCATCCTTTGACTTGCCTTCACCCTCATGACCTCATGGTTCCCTGGATGAGATTAAGTTCCATAGTCAATTACTGTAATCATTCCCTTTCATACGCCCTACATTCCCATATCTATCTCCCCCTGTAGGACTTTGTAGTATTGTGATGAACAATCATAACGCTGATTAAATTCTAGTCTATGCCTACTCCAGATCCACAACTACGCCAATGACCTTGACTTTTCAATTCATGGTCACTAATCATCAAGGGGATCCTGAATGCTGCCCTGACATCTCATTTCTGTGGTTTCTTTATTCCCTGACTCAATCATTGTATTCTTCTTTCTTTTTGAATTTTCTATACCTCCTATCCCTTCTTTACACTCAAATTGTTCCCCTGGTTTCCAGATTCCTCGAGAAAATAAAAATCAGAAAAGAACATCCACAAGGCTTCGCTGCCACAGCTGCTCACTTGTGTGTAACTGCAGACTGTCTTCTTCCATCATAATGGGTGAACTCGACCATTCTAACCTCTCATCATGGCTCAAGGACATCCTTCTAGCAACTCCATCCCTTCTCTTCTGCATCACTGTTTTATCTCAGTCTACTGAATCTTTCCAGCTAACAAACAGAAATGCCATTATTTTCCCATTTTAAAGAGGTAAAAATTATCTCCACGACCCTCCTTTTCACTCCAGTCGCTGGGTCATTTCTCCTTTTTTCCTTTATAGCAAAACTCATAATAGTTGTTTGCATTTACTGCTTTAAATTACCTCCTGTTCTTTCCTGGTCCTCCAAATCTGCCCCAGGCATCCTGGTACCATCCAGCAAGGTAAGTTACTCTCTGGTACGTCAGATGAGGGAGAGGAGGCTTGCTGCTACCTGTTCTCGGGGACTATGCTACAGCCTTCAGCTTCTATGTTCCTTTTTCTTTCATGAACTGCACAGTTCTTCTCAACTGAATCACGACTTCAACTTTTAGCTCCTGATGCTAATTGCTTTGTTCTTTTAATGGCTCTAAGCTCAATTCCAGTGAAAAACAATGTAATTGGCAGACTCCTATCTTCATCCCAGGCTGTGTCATACATTATCTACCAGGTGATAGACTAGCTGAGTTCATTCAAATATGGACTGCCAGTCCAACCAATAGCCACATCTATGAAAAATATAAACTTAAAAAAAAAAAAAAAATCAGCTCATCAATGCTTCTCCAAAATGGCAGCTGAGGACAAAGCAACTTTATCAAAGAAAGAGCACTGGGCATTGGAGGCAGTGTGATGTACCCAGGGCAGTGGCACTCAGTAAACTTTCTATTTCCCTGCTCTCTAATGGTATGGATCACATGCTGCCCTGTAACATAATAATTCATGTGCATTACGTGTGGCTCCCCTACGTTTAAGTGCCTGCATTCAAGGACCGTCTTAGTTATCCTGATATCTGTTACAGAGATAACATCATGATAACATCATGTTAGGACAAAATAAAAGCAACCTCCATGCTTCCTTATCTAGCCCCTTATAACAACTTCTGCATCTTAGTCTTTTTTCTTAATCTTATGTCAACCCACCCCCTAAGTCTATGTTGGGAAGCCTGTCGAGGCACAGTACAATTATATGAAGTAGGCATGCAACATACTTTTAGCAAATAATCTTCATGGAAGTATAACCCACCAACACGTGGGCTCAGTTCTTATTAGTGCAGCTTATCAGCTTTCCCTCTGCTCACCATCACTTTGAGTAATAGAAAAAAATAATAGCCCATTTAATGATAATATAAATGTTATAAAGGTAAGAGCTACATTAGAGCCAAATTGCGTATCTTTTGTAGGACCAGGAAATTGTAATATAGTCAATGTTCAACAGCTTATTGTTCAGGGAGGATTTTTTGGTTGAGATGGTATCCAACTCATTTTTTTCCCTTTTATCTTTTCACTCCAGTGTACATATATTTTGTACATTTCACTGCTCTTTTATATTCCTAAAAGAGGAGGGAAAGTATAAGGAGAAAAGTAACTAAAATTCAAATTTATTGAGTAGTTTGCCCAGAAATCTAGTATTTAAAAAAAACAAAATAAGGAGAAAAAAGCTGGTAGAAGGGATAGAAGGCTGAAAGCAATGATTAGAAATTAAGTATATGGAAGTTCTGTACTGGGAACATCCCTATTTTCCATCAAAATGGGTCCTTGGAAACGAGCCATAGGATTCTTTATAGGGTAGGCCAGGTTACCTAGCTGAGGGGAGCACATGCACCCCGCATGGAATATTTCACATGTGTGAGTCCAGACTTGGGAGTGGGGAGCTGGGCAGTGAAAGAGATGAGATGAAAATGAGCCAGAAGAGTAAATTATATACATGTTTGAGTTGACGCTGCTCCTGGCAAGCTGTAAATTATGAGAATCATTTATAAGAAAGTCCATAATTGTACCTCCCTTACCAAATCAATTATTGGCTATTCTCTGTTGATGATTAAGGAATGATAGTAACTTAATTAGCTATTTTTAAGACAATCACATTGCTTTGACTCATGGATGCCCATACAAGCACTCCAGAACGTCTGTGACTACAACGTACATTTTATTTTTTTAATTGTTTTTTATTAAAACATAACTTTGTACATTGATGCATTTATGGCATTCAGGGTACTGCTTGGATATACAATGTGAAATGCTTACATTGAACTAAGTAACACATCCATCACAAATATACTCATTTCTTAATAGTTTTGAAAGTGTAGATTTTAAAGGATCCTAAAGCTAGCTACTGTAGTTCAAATAAAATAACAACATAAAACAATTTAGTTCTTCTTTGAGAAGATTAAGTTCTGATTTAATATAAAACTTCTCCTTTGCTCTACTGTTACTATGTTAGACTAAAACTTTTCAAAGAAGAAAATTAGTAAAGATTAGTTATATTTACAACAAGTGTGGACTTGTCTGAATTATACCAATACAAAGAATGACAAATACCATCCAGATAAAGAGATGAATCATAAATGTTAAAATATAATCAGTTGTTAGACATGTTGATTCCCTAGCGCCCTCATTGAACTAATTTGTAATCTTATTTGCTATAATTGGAAATTTTTAAATATTTACAAAAGTGGATCAGACCACCCTGTAAGTCATCTAGACTACAAAGATACTTATTTCAAATATTCATACAGCAAAAGTGAGCCTGAGTTTGGACTTTTTTTTTTTTTTTTTCCCTAATGTTTGTTATCCATTGCAACTGAATTACCTAAGTTAGATTACCTTTTGGTAATTTTATTGTCCTTCCTTCCTTTATTATTTTAAATTTTTCTATTTTCATAAATTAGAATTTCAATTTTTTTTTCTCCAATCTAGTTTAATTCTGTTTTTTATCCATTCAGAAAGTAAGAACATTTTAATACGCATTGAGGGGGATGGCTTAGTTGATTTAGCATCTTGCCCCCAGTAATTTTAAATTCTCATAGGAACAAATCACGGCTACTTAAATAACTAGAAAACAAAGCTAGATACTTCAGGGTATATATACACATACACTAAGGCATATGTGTACACAAAGGGCCATGATCATTTGGAAAACAGAAACATTGATCTTGTGTGGTGATGGTAAAGTGGGGATCAGAGAAGGAGTGTTCGAGCTGAGCCTGGAGGAGAGGTCAGATGTGTACATGCTGAGACAGTCAACAGGGCAGATGCAATTGCATAAATAACTAAACTTAGGAATTGATAGCAACTTTTCTCCTCTCTTTCAAGCTATAGCTATATCATACTCATTTTAGAAAGCATGGTATGGTTTATTCAGTTTTGAGATTGATACTCAGCAATGGAATACCGTTTAACTTTCACTTAAACTTCCAAGTAGCATGCAGTAGCTGCTAGAAGTGTTAAAAAGATAGAGAACGGTACACAGAGAGAAAAGACAGAAGATATATTTTTAATAATTTTAAGGCTGCTAACAGCTTAAGTCAACTTGTGGCAATGTAAGTAGTCCTATGAATTTTAGAACCAGTTTTAAGTTCCCACTATCCACCAAATAGATGGCAGTGCTACAGATGAGAATATTTCTATAATTCTTCCTAACCCTATGACACCCAGAAGCCCTAAAGAAAAAGATTGACTTGACACATTTGACTGTATAAAATCATATAACTTTTATGTGAAAAGACACAGTGAACCAAGGTAAAAAATACTGTAAACTGAGAGAAAATATATTCAGCATATATGGCAGAAGTAAACATCACTTTTTATAGGAAGTCCTTATGAACCAAATTTTTAAAAAAAGACAACATAGTGACCATTAAGAGTATGATACTATGTCCCACCTTATTAATAGTCAATTCAAGTTTAGACAAAAAATTAAAGTTATGGCGGTGCCTGTGGCTCAAAGGAGTAGGGTGCCGGCCCCATATGTTGGAGGTGGCAGATTCAAACCCACCCCTGGCCAAAAACTGAAAAAAAAAAAAAAAAATTAAAGTTATAACACAAGCCAACATTTAAAAAAGCAGTAATATCCAGTGTTGGTGAGTATAAGGGAACATTAGCAAAGTTACACACTCTTGCAGAAGCATAAAGTGCTATAATATTTCCACAAGCAATTTAGCCAAGTTTCTCCAAATGATACATTCCCTTTGAGCTAGTAATTTTACTTCTATGAATTTATTCAACAGTAAGAGGAACATATGAAACATACATGTATGATTGCCTTCATGCTATCCGTCATCGCAAACATTTAGAAACAACCTAAAGGTTGTGAATAGGAATCAAGTCAACCAGCATACATTTTTCAATATTTTATAATTTCAAAAATAACGTCAAGTGGGCAGGAAAGGAAGAAAGAGAACTGTATATAAATTTCAAAAGTTTGTGAAAAGATGAAAGCATGCTCCCGAGCAGTCCCAGCCTGCCCACCCAAGGATGCCACTGTTAGCAGTTGGTATTTACTCTTTAAGAAATGTATCAGTATATACTTCTGAAGGCATGGGCAGCTCTACTCTGACCATGGAGCTCAGCTCTATCTTGCTTGCTAAACCAAGATACAGTTAAATATTGGTTTTTAAATCTTATAATAGGACACAAAAGTAAGCAGCCCACAAATAAGACATGTCCCCAGTCTATGGTATCCAAAAGAACTGGAATCATACTAGAGACATTGCAAGCTGAGCTTTCTAAAGAGACGAATTTAGTTTGTGAACTACTTCTGTGACGTACTGAATGCCACAGACCACAGAGTGTAGCTTCTCTGACAACATCTTTCTTCCAAACTTGATTTTTACTTCATCTGTTATGAATGAGTCACTTCCTTATATTGGAACAATAGTGTTTTATAATTTCTATCATCTCTTCTTTATTCTCCACAGCTCTATTCTTCCTCTCTTTAAAATCCAAAAGTTTAAGTCATTTTAATTCAACGTTTACCAATGATTGCAACAATTGCTATAAAGAGTGTTTAGACTTGTAGTTGACCTATGATTCCCATTTAAACCAACCAATAATTGGAATGAACTCAGTTTGTTTTCCTGTGAGCCGATACACTTTCTCTGCCTTGTGGGACCCTCCTTACTCCCTCCTCCTCCTCTTTGTTCACTTCTTTCTTTTCCCTTCTTTCCTTCCCTCCCTCATTACCTGTCCTGCCTCTCCCACCATCACCACCAAACCTACTTCCTCTTTCTTCATTTTAAATTAAATCATAACTGTATACTTTAATGTATTTATGGGGTACAATGTGCTGATTTTATATACAATTTGGAATGCTTACATCAAACTGGTTAACATAGCCTTCACTTCACGTACCTAACTGTTGTGTTAAGACCTTTATACTCTTCTCTTAATAGATTTGACGTGTACCCTTTCAATACGCACAATGGGCGTACTTCCTTCTTCCATAGTTTCAGCTAAAGTATGTAATAAAACAGGACTTGAAGACTGGGAACCAAAATGGAATGCATATCATGGCGTCTAGAGAACTTACAACAACAATAATGAACGCTACTCAGCAAGACACCAACACACGTCCACAAAAACACAGCTTTGAGATGCTGATCCACCACGGTTGTGAAACCTTACTGAGCTGCTTGTATAGAGCTGCCAATGTAAGCACACGGTGGCAAGTTCCCACACTTAGCAGTCAGACCTCATACAGTGGCAGCTCTGATGGTCATTTCAGAAAAAGAGTTCCAAAATAGTGTTGAAGAATGAATGGACTGGGTGCTGGCTATGAGTGAATAGGTTCCCCAGGGGAGTGCTTCCAAGGTGACCCTAGTGGTATTCAGCAATGAGGTATGTAGCACTGTTTCTAGGATGAGGTCACAAACCTAATTGTCAGAGGTTGTACGGGGCCTTCTGAATGTGAGGGACCTCTTTGCTTTGAACATTCCCTTCCATTAAATTATTTGAGACATCCTGTTGCTTTGTATTCCACCACCGCTATCTCATTGTGAGTAACTCTCCATTCCTGAGCACATTTCACTTCTTCAGTCATCCACGTCTAATTGTTACCCTCACCTGGCTTCTGCTTTAAGCCATTCCTCTAGCAGTGCAATAACAATTGGCGCAGTCAAAATACCGACTTCAGTTTGAGAGATGCTTCAAAGTGATGTTTTTACCAGGTCTGCTAATGAGGTGTCTTTTTATTGCTTTCCAATGACATGGGAAGGGATGAAATAGAATAAAAATATTATGGCAAATGTACCTTGGGCCATAAAAGAAAAGAAGTTACTTGTTAGCTCTTAGTATTTGAAAATCAATAAATGAGTTTTTGGTGCTATCAAAATCAATGCTGCTGAGACATTGTACTTACGAATTTGCAAAAGGAACATAGAAGACCATATGAAAAGAGATGCTGTCTGGTTTCTTTGCCTCTTGACATTCTCATTTACCCTCTTTTTTCAAGAAACATCTTTCTTCCCCCCGCCAATCTCTTCAAGTCCTAAATCCCTTAGTGTGGCACCCACCTACATATTTAGTCTTCCCTCCTGCCACTTCCCCACCGTATATCCATGTGTCCCAAAACCTTGGTGACTTCTCAGTATTCCCTGAGGAAGGAATTACGGCCCTTGCCATTTCCTCTTGTCAGCCTGATGACTTTGTCCTGCCAGCTGTCTCTCCAGGGTTTCAGAATCACCACAAGTGAGCAGCCCCTGACTCCCTGGGCAGACACAAGCAGTCCTTTCTCTGTGCCTTTTGTCCTAATACATTCTCCCACCATAGCTCCTTTACAGACTATTGTGTACATATGTACTATTGTACCTACTGGTATGAACATTTTGCTTTGTATATCTGTAATCAGAAATGATATATTTTTATCTATGACCTCAGCATTTAGAATGGCACCTGTCATCTAGACAGTGTTTGTGTCAGAGAAAGTTCTCACTTTCAGATTACTAAACCCAACTACAGTGTTAATCAGAAATGAAATCTATTAATAAAAATATTGAATAGATTACAGAATTAAGGGGGGTAGGTGGAGAAAGGGACTGCACACCTGGTGCTGCCACCACTACACTTATCCCAGACAGAGCAATAGAGCAAGAGAAATAAAAGTCAAACTAAAAAGAAGTGAAAAATTTGAGGTTCCTGTGAGCTATGATGATGCCAGGGCACTCTACCTGGGACAACAGAGTGAGACTCCAAAAAAATAAATAAATTTCCTCTGCCTCATTTTCTCTCTGCTTCTTCTGAAAGTTCAGCTAAATACGTGTGTCACGGGTGCTAGATTTGTTCTGTTTATTCCCCCCATCTTCTGATCTATTGCTGGCATTTCCCACCTCTATCTCTCTGAGCTGCTTCCCAGATAATCTCTTCAACTGTTCATTTATGACTTACTAATTCTTTTATTCCAGATTTATATAGTGTTTTGTACCCTTTGTAGTTTGCTGATATTTCTTGTATTGAAATAAATTAACATACTTGATTTCGTGTCCTATAAATCCAGAAGGTGAGATTTGAGTTTATGACCTTCCTCACGTAGGATTGTTTACTTCCTTCTGTTTTGAGACTGTTTTGTTTTGTTGTTGTTGTTTCATTACAAACTGCTCTTACACTTTGGAACTTTATCTGTGGGAATGTGTCAATACCTGGTGGAAGTGATTCCAGACATAATTCATCTTTATTTCATTATTCAGTCATTGAGGAATATTGTAAATTGAATTCTCAATTTGGAGTTTTGGACATCCAGGTGGCATTAATATGGGTCACAAAATGGAATTGTGATTACAAATATCAACAGGTATATATATTTTTCTACTAAATACCAAAGTTTTGGACTAGCTATTTTTCTTAGAGTTTTTCAAAGAGAAAAGGGGGGAAGGTTTATTTGTAGTCAATGCTCTATATGGACTGAGCGTAGAGCCCTCAATGACCCCAGCTTTATGTCAGGGATTTCTTATTAGACTCTCACTGTAGGTAACTTCTAATGTGCTTTTCTTCTCTCTGTTGAATTTCACACTCTCCCCAAAACCAATGTGTAGGTTCCCACAATGTGGTTAGTGCCCCTAAAAGGTGAAAAAAGCCTGTTTTGAGTACTCTCTGTGAACTTTATTACGAGGGTACTAAGGTACACCACAGTCTTTGACCTGAAAATTCCTTCTGGCCAAGTAGTGAATGTAATTAAAGAATATTTTTGATACCTTATCCAGTATTTTGTTGTCAAAAGAACCGTTGATTTAGGCATCTAATCTGCCCTTTCACCAGACACCTCTTTGGCCTCCTCCCACTCAACTTCTCACTCGACACTGTGACAATTTCTCAAAGTCTGTATCATGAACCACATGGCTGCAAGTAACAAAAAATGATTAAATTTTGGCTATACATAGTTGGAGATTTTTTTCTCATGAAATAAATCTGGAATTGGGCCCTCCAGGCCAGCATAGTGCAAGGACCCAGGATCTTTCTACCTGTCTGCTTGGTGTTTTAGTTTTATCTACATTGCTCGTCAAAATGGTTACAAGTTAGCTACAGCTCCTTCAGAAATTAGTCCATGCTACAAGTAAAACAAAGGAGAAAAGCAAAAAAAAAAAAAAGGTTTCCCATTTTTATTAAGAAATAAACTTTCTTTTATTTCTCATTGGCAGAACTAAATTTCATGGTCACTGTGTAACGGTCAGTGGCAAAGATTCTTAAAACACTATTTCTGATTTAGACCAATCACGATCCATTCTCTAGAACTAGAACAAGGCCCTGTTTGACTTGAGATCTCCCTCGTTACCTGAACAATTATGGATTCCGTGAGCAGAAAATAGAGAATTGGAGAGTTAACAGACTCATTGGTTAGGCATTAGATTATATCTGCTCTAACACCTGCCTGGAACGCCTTCTTTTCTCCCTTCCTCTAGTTTTATGTCTTTATATCCTTTGGCTCTAAGCTTATGGTTACCTGTTGTTAAGGCCTTTGATATCAGGTTCTGTCCATAGGCCTTGCTCTCGTTCCAGGTATTAGCAGCTTACAGCTATTAAGATGTGCACCTTTCCTCTGTGTCTACTCACTTGCTACTTCTCATCTCCCAGTCCAGGAAGCTCCTGGAAAATAGGTATCATGTCTCACGTCACCTACCTTAGTGCCCTGATCATATACTACATGCTGAACGAATGTGAATTCTTTACTAGAGAATGAATGGATTCCCTCACTATTTACGCTCTTCATAACTCCCTTTGCTTAACGACATTTATCCTAAACTCTAATCTGATGACCCCATTTTATACCTAATCTCCCTGCTGTTTTTAAACTCTGCTATCTACCCTCACATACAAACTCTCTTCTTCACCCTTAGCCCCCGTAATGATTTGGTATAGGTCACTATTTCTCTTGTTGGTTTATGTAATTTTATACTATTCCAGGTATCCTGTGTTTCCAACTATCCATTGTCTGTCTCTTTTTCTGGTTTCTCTTTCTGCCTCATTCTTCTTTAGGGTTTTTGTTATTGCTGTTTCTGTGGCTTTTTCTGATGCCCCTCCCCACAGGCTGCAGTTATGTGGTTTGTAAAATTTCAAGATGAAAAGAGGCTTTCTGGAAACCTCTCACAAAGTTGTGGTTACTTAGCTAACTGGGGATTTGTTCATCTTTACATGATTCTAGTTTTATCCTTAATATGGGGCAATTACATCTTTGTATTGGGCTTTGTGGGGACTTTATGCAGGTGACAGGCCATGTAACATGGCAGAGGTTTCCTCTAAATTACGTTCAGGTTGAATGCCTCCCGAGAAGTAGATAATCTAGACTGATTTCTTTTTGTCATTCTAAACAAGTGTCTGTACTAATATTTTCTTTCTTTTGAATATTGTTTATGGGGAAAAAAAAAAACAGGTTTGGTTTTAAGAATCAGATTCATTCACTCTTCATTTATTTTCTTTCCCCACTGAGAAGACATATCTCAAAAATGTTGTACGTTAATTGTTTTTTATTTAAATTAATCCCTTTTAAAAGTGCAAAGTAGCCACTTGCTAAAACAAATGTGCATTTGAATGCACAATTGATTAACTAATTTTTAAATAATTAACTTTTTAGATTTTGCATGTGCATTTGTTGCTCATGTGACCATATAATAATTAATTAGCCCTAATTATAATGGATTGCACCTTCAAATCCTGCATGCATATTCTAACAGAATGGTAGCATTTTACATCCCTTTGTGTATTTCAGTCAAATAGACAAGCACTCATAGGCAAAGAAAGTGAGTTTTTAAGGTGGGGGACATTTTACATCAGTGGAAGTCAATATTTTGATTAATGGAGTGTTACAGTTGTTTTAATATATTTATTTGGTGGTGCATTCAGAAAAATTAATCCTGATAGATGAAATGTGTTTAAAACACTGCTTACAAAATGAATGGTGTCTCTAAGCAAATAGAGTTATGAATGAACAGAAGGGAAAAAATGAAGACTTTAAAAATGAGTCAAGTGAAAATAAACGCCAGATTAAAAAGCAATTTTACTATGTGTGTCTCTAGAGAATCAAAAGAAACTGAACTGCAAAAATTTGACTTATGGACTAAGTGAGCAGTGAAATATTTAAATTCCAGCTTAACACTACCCAGTCATGGTGAAAGGCTACATAGCATTAGGCCTCTTACCTGCAGGTGTGATACACAGAGCTTGACTTGTGAAAAGCAAGAACCAAAGGTATATGCTGCGGGATATATGAAGAGTGAAGGAGTGCATCCTTGTTGCTCACTAGTGATTACCAGGCGCTATGGGGTAACTTAAGAATTAGGAAAAACAAGCCAGGAAGAATGAACACAGGCACCTAAAAAGCACCTGGGATGAAAACTGAAAACTGAGGACAGCTCCTCACAGGAGCTTTAGCCTATCTTGATTTTGCAAGCAGACCCACACTATAATAAATACTGAAGGACATTTTCCAGGCACAAAATTAAAAAAAAGAAACCCAAAATACAGAAATGTAGGGAAGAATGAAAAGTAACCAAAAGGTGGAAATGTAGATAAATCTAAATGAATACTGATGCACAAAACTATGTCGGCTTTTAAATACATGTAAAATTAAAATAAATGATAACAATTAGACAAAAGAAAGGAGAAGGATAAAAGGAATTAAATTTTTATTGTCTAACATTATTTGGGAAGTAACAAAAGTAATATGCATATAATCTCTAAGATCACCATTACGAGAATAGGATGGATGGGCATGCTACATTATGGTTTGAGTACCTTTCTATATGTGTAAAAAGTTTACTTAAGCAAAACAAATATAATTTTAGCACTTGGCCAGGAATTCTTATTTCTAAGCCACATCTGCTATTCTGTGGCATCTTTCTACCACTTTGAAGAGGAGCATGATATAGGTGAAGTCCATCTTTTCAAATCCTCCCCTCTTTCACCATCTTCCTCCAAGCCTCCCACCCCCAAGGCTTTGTAACCCAAAGCCAAATTTCCAGAACATGTCTTCTAGGAACTCCAACAGAAAACTCCCTAGAGCACACTAATACAGGGGTAAGCATCTCCAAGATCTACTTACTTGGTGTCTCCTTTGGAACACCTATATTACATTAGCACAAAAATGATAAAGTTACTGCTCGGCACCTGTGTCTCAAGCGGCTAAGGTGCCAGCCACATACACCTGAGCTGGTGGGTTCGGACCCAAACAACAATGACGGCTGCAACCAAAAAATAGCCGGGTGTTGTGGCGGCCGCCTGTAGTCCCAGCTACTTGGGAGGTGGAGGGAGGAGATCACTGGAGCCCAGGAATTGGAGATTGCTGTGAGCTGTGATGCCACAGCGCCCTTCCCAGGGCAACAGCTTGAGGCACCGTCTAAAAAAAAAAAAAAAAAAAAAAAAAAAAGATAAAGTTACATCATCAATGAAACTGAAGAAACACAGAATATTTTTATCGCTATCTTGAGACATACACCACATGTTAGCTTACTAAAATGCCCAGTGAGTCCTGCAGTAGATGAACCTGTTTATCTCTGTTTAATCCACCATTTTCAAAATGAATTTGTCCACAGAAGTTTTTTTACACCATAGGACTTCAAGTAGTCAAATATTTATGGAGTTCCATAAATATGGTATATGGCGAATGCTACTTTCTACACTGCTAAAAAAAAAAAAGCCACGAACTCCAGGCATTTACACTGTTAGGAGGCAGACAGTAAAGACTAAAATAAGACATGATTTCAGGTAGTAATAAACTCCTTGAAGAAAAAGTAAGCAAGGTGGAGAGATAAACAGTGACAGCTGAGATAGGGGTATGTGTGGTCAAGGAATGCACAGAACATAATTTCTGCTTTGTGTGTTTATCCATGTACTAACCAACATGATGAAGATAGTTTCTTATAAAAGGACAAGACTTGAGAAAATCTTCAGCATGCTTGCTTTAGTCAACATGAATGGAGACCAGTGTTACTCACAGGGTTTACTAGCCAGGTAAGAGGGAAGGCTATGGCATGGATGGCATCTGGGAGACTCAGAGCCCCTAAAATTACACTCTGCAGATGGTGCTTACTCGATGCACTCCTAGGGCAATTTTTCTTTCTTATAAAATTATAGGAATGTAGCATTCACACACTATCTTGAGCTTAAAGATCTTAGCTATTTAATCTGCATCCTATTGTGTTTTTTATTAGTAGACAGTTGGCAGATATAATTTTTCTTTCCTACAGACATAGAAAACTGGACTGCCAGATTCCTTACTGTTCATCATATCATAGGGCAGGCCAATCCATGCATTCTTTTACTCACGAGTTTACAGCACCCATTGCATATGTACTGCACGCTGTTAGAAGCTGGGTATACAAAAATGAATGTGACCCAAAGGACCTCACTAGCACATTGCAATCAGAAGGTGAGGTACTTTCCCTTGTATTTCCCAGCCTTTGTCTTAAGAAATCAGTAGCAACTTCACAGAAATGTAACTCATTAGCTTCTGACTTTCCCAAGCCACAGAGAAAACAATAGATAGGACCATGCCTGAAACATACTTAAAGTCTTCACTCACAAAAGCTTGGGATGGTTTCTAACTCCTTAGGATGATGGCCAATCCAATGATAGGTTGCCAATCAGTAGAAGCACAAAAATCACCAAAAAACCCCAGAACTTTCCCCCATTATTCTCACTGAGAGAGGTCTGCTCAACAGCATAACTTCTAAACACCGATAATACAAAAAAAAAAAAAAAAAAAAAAAAAAACTAGTACCAGTTACAGCAGTGATTCTAATCCACCAGAGATAATGACTCATCTAAAGCAGAAGTGGCAGAAAGAAGGAAGAAAAGGAAGGAAGAAGAGAAAGAGAGAGAGAGAGAGAAGGAGGAGGAGGGAAGAGAAGAAAAGAGAAAAGAAAAGGAAGGGAAGAGAAGGGGAAGGGAAGGGAGAGGAGAGGAGAGAAAAGGAAAAGAAAAGAAAAGAAAAGAAAAGAAAAGAAAAGAAAAGAAAAGAAAAGAAAAGAAAAGAAAAGAAAAGAAAAGAAAAGAGAAAAAAGAAAAGAAAAGAAGATAAAAGAAGAAAGGTAGATCTAGGCCAGTCATCTCAAATTATTATGGTCAGCAAAGAAAGTCATAATGATCATACCAATGAGTCATCTGCCATCTATTTATCATCCAGAAAAGATAAGTCAAGGTACAGATAACTAGGAGTAAAGCAATACCAAGAAAATGCAAAATATACTGTTCTCTAGTATGATAGAAGGAAATATGAAATATTTCAGAAACTGTCACAGGAAGATTGGATTGATTCAGAATCTCACTGAGAACACTGGGAAGACAGGTTTTGTGAGGCTCAGAGGAGTGATATGGCAAAGGGGAGGAGGCCTATACTTCGGCTAACCAGAGAATGGAAGGCCAAGAGAGACTCAGCCGGTATCTTACAGTTTACCAAGATATTCTTCTCACTCTACCTGCTGGCACAACTTGCAATACCAGAAATGGGGAAAAGCCCTAATCAGAAGACTCCATTCCAGAGAGGAAGAGTAACTGAAGTGCACTTGAAGTCTCCTCTTAATACCTACCAGCTCTCTCTTATGATTCATTTTGGCTACATTACTAAAACAGAGAACTGACCTATGGAACTGTTCATTCCATTTCTCCTGTTTTTTATTGCTAGTTGAACACTCATCACACTGTATTATGGGGCACTGTTTATATATATGTCCCTCTAATTGATGATAAACTCCTTAACACCAGAAACAATAGCTAATTCATCTGTCTTTCCAGCACCCAACATAATTCCTGGGCCAGAACAAACATCTAAAAATTCCTTTTTAATTTTTTTTTAGTCCAGGTGTGGTGGCTCATTCTTGTAATCCTAGCACTCTGGGGGGCCAAGGCAGATGGATTGCTTAAGCTCAGAAGTTCAAGACCAGCCTGAGCAAGAGTGAGACCCTGTCTCTGATAAAAAAAAAAATAGCCAGGTGCTGTGGCAGGCACTTCTAGTGCCAGCTACTCAGGAGGCTGAGGCAGGAGGATCACTTAAGCCCAAGAGTTTGAGGTTGCTGTGAGCTATGATGTCAAGGTACTCTACCCAGGGCAAAAAAGTGAGATTCTGTCTCAAAAAAAAGAATAATAATAATAATAATTTTTTTTTTAATTTGAGAGTATTAGAGGATATACATTTTGTTTACAAACTTTACTTTTGTACAGATTGAGTCTAAGTTATAAGTGTGCTGTTCACCCAGGAAGTGTGGCTGTGAATTTACCCATCCCTACCTCCCCTTTCCCTGCAGCTTGATTTTCATTGAGATTTCCTTCAGAGTGTCCACTTGGTATTTAGTGCATGTGTTTCTTTCTCCATTCTTGACAATGTTTCTAATTCCATCCAGGTTGTCATAAAGATACTAGATTGCCATTTTTTTGTTTATGGCTGACTTCATGGTATGCATATACCACATTTTATTAATTCATTTATTGTATTGGTGAGCATTTGGGTCATTTCCATGTCTTTGCAATTGTAAATTGTGCTGCTTTGAACATTCAAGTGTAGGAGTCCTTTTTATAAAATGAGCTTTTTTTTCCCTTTCAGTTTATACCTAGCAGTAGGATTGCTGGATCAAATGGTAGGTCTACTTTAAGTTATGTGAGGTATCTCCATACAGTTTTCCATAGAGATTGCACTTGCAACAGTGTATAGGAGTTCCCTTCTCTCTGTATCCATGCCAGCATCTGTTGTTTTAGGACTTTTTAATATAAGCCATTCTCACTGGAGATAGCCAGGTATAAAAGACTGAAACAAGATCCATATCTCTCACTAATCACAAAAATTAACTCCAATGGACAAAAGACTTAAACCTCAGGCAGGAAATAATAAGAATCCTGGAAGAAAATGCTGGAAAAACTCTTATAGATAACAGCCTACGCAAAGAATTCATGAAGAAGACCCAAAAGCAAACACAGCCATGACAAAAATAAAGAAATGGGACCTGATCAGATAAAAAAGCTGCACAACCAGGCACACAATCAAAAAAGTAAATAGACAACCCACAGAATGGGAGAAAATATTTGCATACTCTACATCTGATAAACCAGAATCTATAAAGAACTCAAGCAAATCAGCAAGAAACAACCAAATAACCCCATTAAAAGGTGGACAAAAGGCACGAACAGAAACTTTTCAAATGGAGATACTAATGTCAGACAAACTCACAAACAAATGTTCAATGTCTCTAATCATTAAGGAAATGCAAATCAAAACCATTTAAAAATCTTGACAGATTTTTTTTCATTTAATTGCTTCTTAATTTTTCATTTGTGGTCTGTCATCCTATGTGAGTATATAAGACAGGAATTTTGTTGCAGTTCTTCCAATTTCTGTGAAATTCCACTTAGATTATAGCTGCCTCACTGAAAAATCTAGCTACATAGGGATAGTGTATTAATACTCATTTATTTATCCTACCAATCATTTTTTTCTGTTTGTTTATTGGGGACAGTCTCACTCTGTCACCTAGGTAGAGTGCCATTGGGTCACACCCCACAGTAACCTCAAATTCTTGGGCTCAGTCAATTGCCTCGCACAAGCTTCCCAAGTAGCTGAGACTACAGGTACCTGCCACAACAACTGGCTAGTTTTTTTGTATTTTTAGTAAAGGCAGGGTCTTGCTTTTGCTCAGGCTGGTCTCAAACTCGTGAACTCAGGCTATCCACTGGCATTGGCCTCCCAGAGTGCTAGGATTATAGGTGTGACCCACTGCACCTGGCCTATCCTACAGATCTTTATTAAGCATCTACTAGGAGCTAAGCACTATTCTTGACACTTGGAATACAGTAGTAAACTAGGATATCTGCCCTTGTGAAGCTTACACTCAAGTGTGAGGAGAGAACAAAAAATGACACAGTAAGTAGATATACCAGATGATAAGAATCATAGGAAAGAAAACAAGTAGAGTAAGAAAGATCAGGAGTGCCCAGAGATAGTAGGGTCCATCATGGGGCAACTAGCAGCACTAAAAAGGATCATCAGAGTAGGGTTCGCTGAGGTGAGCTTTGCCCAGACTTGAAGGAGCCGATAGAGTTAGCCAAGTGGGTATTTGAGAAGACATGGATCACACTTTTCTTTTCCCAGCTCCACTGAGGACTTTTCAGCTAATGCTGTCTGAGACTCAGAAGATACGGTACATTTGCTGAGCTGCCATACCACTTGTTTTTGGCTCACCCAACACACTGGTGAGTAAGGTGCTAGTCATTCCATTACTGTTGTGTGACGTGGGAGACTAAGGACAGGAACAGAGAAAGCAGAAGCAGTGTGGTGTTCAACAATGGGGTGAGGATGGAGCACGGAGATCTCCACTGTGACATCAAGAAAGGTTCTGGACATTTTGTGGGTAGAATTAAGTCAAAACCCCTCTTATTTCCTAAATGTTCCTCCCTGTAATGCATTTAAATTATCTAAACCACAAACGTCTAAAAAGCCTCTTTCTACCTCTAAAAACTGCTTCTTTACCTTTGTTCTTCACAGTATTTCTGTGGTGACCAAGGGAAAGCAATTTCAACTATAAGTCCAGGAGAGGGACTTCTAGTTCTGCTGTTTTAATCCTAGCTCTGCACTAGTCTTATTACCTTATATCTCTCTATTTCTTAGGGATCTTTCAAAGAAAATGTGGCTCATCAAAACACAATTGAAAACTTTTTCATTCAATGTAAAATGTGTACGACGTGGCTGATGGGTTTCAGGCCCTCTCCATATACCAGGATACAAAGATCAGGAAGCTACACAGACCATCTTACTAGTAGGGAAAAGGTATTTTTGATAATTTATTGGGGCGCTGCTATACCACAGACCAGAACAGAATGACCAAGTTTTAAGAAAATAATGAAATAACCTTTGCCATATTCTAGAAACAATTTGGTTAAAAATAGTAAACTTTTTTTTAAAAGTCATGTTCTGACTCCTTATTTTCCTAGGAACATTGAGCCATTCCTCCTGATTCCTTCTAACAAGTCTGTGTCCCACTGAATGGCCTAACCAACCACATTTACTCTATTAGCTCTATACCGCAAAGAAAGGATGGAGACTTCACAAAAGTCAATAAAAAAGAACTAGAAACAGTGGAATGAGGCGAAGCTCTGAGGTGGCAACTAAGAACAACCTACAAACACAGACTAATAGTGGCCAAGATGTTGGAAGCCACAGGACCTCTGGGAGTGCTTCATGTGGGGAGCAAGCTACTTCTGCCATTGAGTCTACAGGAAGTATGCCCATTAGATCTTAGTGATGTTATTTTATATTAGATGAAGCTCAGTTGCCAAAGAAACGCATGCTTTCTTCAGCCTTTTATGTCGGAGATTCCCCCCAAAACTGAAATTAACACCTACTATATACACAGTGTTTGCTGCCAGATTATAGAATGTTTTTGCATCAGTGAACAGGCTGCTCCTGCTGTCTCTTCAGCAGGGGGAAGCGCAGATAGGTGAAAACAGGAGGAGAAAATAAGTGCATTCCCCACAGGCTGCTTTCTTTGTCTAGTTCATTCACTAGACTCATCACTCTAAGGAGGATTTTAGGCTGCTTTCATTTTATTGCTGGGCCTATCCTGTTTCCGTGCCCAAATGAAATATTCTTGGAATTTAAGGCATCGTTTTACCAGCCTGACCACAAGCTTCCCCTTGTTTCCTCTGTTCTGCTCACACCCTTGAATAATGCCTCTCCCTCGATACTAAATTGACTGCCCCTGTCTAGGACACAGAGAAGAATGCTGAGTCCTCAGCTCCTGCATATCTTCAAAAAACGTAAAGACAGACGAGCAAAGCAGTAAAATGACAGGCCCATTGTTTGAGCCCACTGCTGGGACTTCCCCTTTTGTACAAAGCTGAGTCACATTTTTCCTGTTGTCAACTGGAAGCCTGTCCGTTGATGTATGATAGGGCTATCTTGCTGAGATATAATGCCAGGCAGACAGGTTTCCTTGCATTTGTTTGCCTTACCTTGGACCTTTACCAATTAGAAGCTGTCCACTGGCCAAAAGAGATAAGATATGGTTTATTAAAGCTCAGATACTACACTGAATGAACTAATTTCTGACAATTTTCTTCTGTTAAAATGCTATCCCAGGTTCCTGCCTTATGCAATCTCACTGATTTTGACAGAGGTCTTTGGGACGTATATGTGCGTTTTATTCTTCATATCTGTTCAGTTGACATGTGTTTTAAAACCACAGATATATTTGATTGGCTGGAAAATTGTGAAAACAGGAAGCCAAAGAATGGAATCAACTGTTAACCATAACAAGTGAAGCTTTCTGCAGAAGTGCCAAGATGGGAATGCTGTTAGGAGAAACAAACAAAATGAAATGATAATATTGGTATATTCCAGCAGGAAGAGTGAGCATCCAGTCTGCCCTAATTTTCATGTTTTCAGTGCCTTATAACCAATGAAATGGTTTTCAGATCTTAATCCACAATATTGTTGCTAGGCGTGATAAAATCTCCAAAATTAGGAGAGCCATGTGATGACATTCGCTAGCTAGAAAATATTGGAGATAATATTTTCAGTCTGACAATTACCATCTGCACTGGGCTTTAAAACAAGAACTTGCTGTTCTAATTTAGTCTCTTTATTTATTTAGCAAGTATCTATTGAGTGCTTACTCTAGAACAGGCTCCGTCATGAGCGTTAAGGTTAGGAAGGTCATAGAAAATTCCCTTCTTGCTTGTAAACCTTTGCACATTACATCAAGACTTTTCTTGCAATTCCTTGAGGTTTCTAAGTACCAGTTTTCCCATGATAGTCACCCTTCAAGGTGAATTTTCGGAAGGTTATTTATCCCCAGTGTAATATTTAAAATATCCTCATTGATGAATATGGAAAACACAAATATTACAATGAAATACAGGAGGCAGGTTTTAGGTGAATACTAGGAAATACTACCTCACTAGTATGAAATACGTTTATAAAACTTATTACTTTAAAAATTGTATAAATGCAAGTGAGTTTTTAAAACACTTTTATAAACTTTGGGACAGGACCGTCGCTGGCAGTGGATGGGGGATGGGTAGAAAAAGGACCAAGCCTCACATGAGAAATCCTGTTTTATCATCTTTCAAGAATTTCTATATGGTTTGACGCCTGTAGCTCAGCAGCTAGGGTGTCAACCACATACACTGGAGCTGGGAGGTTTGAACCCAGCCCGGGCCTGCCAAGCAATGACAACTACAACCAAAAAAATAGCTGGGCATTGTGGTGGGCACCTGTAGTCCCAGCTACTCAGGAGGCTGAGGCAAGAGAATTGCTTAAGCCCAAGAGTTTGACGTTGCTGTGAGCTGTGACACCACAGCACTCTACCAAGAACAACATAATGAAACTCTGCCTCAAAAAATAAATAAATAAATAAATAAAAAGAACTTCTATATGAATTGTTCTATGTAAAAGATGTCATGTGCCGTATATTCAGAAAATTACATTTTTAAAGTATGATCAATATCTCTCAAGGTCTGATTCTGACAGAAAACGAATTTAAAACATTACAATGAGACATTTTAATGTCATCTTCTGAGAGGGAGAATTAAGAATTAATGTGATTGTTAGTTACAATTGTATATATTAATCTATTTAACCTTCAAACACAATTTTAAGAGACTGTTTTAGGAGGAAGTACTTTTAGGCTAGTTGGATATTCATTATAGTTAGCTTTAATTGTATTCAAAAATCTGCTCTTAGAAATTTAAAATCAAAGCTGGAAGAAAACAGACAGCTGACTCTAAACCACTCCTCTTACATATAAGGAAACTGAGGCACAAACTAAGTGACATCTAGAGGTGACAGCATTTATTCAGGGAACAAGCCAAACCAAATCCAGGTCACCTAGATACCAGAGCTGATCTCAAATCTCTGCCTGGAAAAGAGAGGAAACAAAGCTGCATCTAACATGGTCTAATTATTCCATATCTCATATTGTGAAGCAATTCAATTTGGGAACAGAATCAGTCACTAATTGGAAAAACACTGCATTGACTTTAAACTCACATATCACCTTCAGAGGTGTTAAAGTCGTCCTCATACCCACAGAGCATTACGGAGCTGCTGACCAATCCTGTACTAACAAAACAGTCTTTTTTGTTGTTTCACAAAGGTAAAAAAGCAAAAAAAAAAAAAAAAAAATTCTAAGTAAAAAGGCCCTTCCAAAAAGAAACCCAGGGAAAATGGAAATAATAATGCAAAATATTCAACTATATAATTTCCCAGACTTTCTTTTAACCATATAGTTAAACAACACTATTATTTATTTCACAGCTACAGATCAATTTGCTCCTGTATGAAACCTGTGAAATACAACCATTTTCTCTTCAGATGAGTAATCCTGGTTTGAGTTACCCATACAATTTGATAAAAATACATTATTCCAGATGGACTCCAGTTGCTAGGCAGATGGAAATGTTTAAGTAAAAGCCTAAAAACTTTATTATCCGAAATTAGGTGGTCAGAGAAAAAGTATGAGAATATAACTATAACCCAAATAATTTGTAAGTTTTCTGAATTTTTTTAAATTCTACTTTCAAGAGGGGAAAAAAACTTCAGAAAAGAAAAAATGGTGACACATATTTAAGTTTTAAAGAAAGTATCTGCTTTCACAGTCAAGTTTTTAATCAATAACTTGCAGCTACCGTAAATAAACCTGCTAAAGTCCTGTTCTGCTTTTACGTACTGCGCCAACACCTCTGTAATCCAAGCTCTGTCTTATTCCTGTCCTCCAGATGACTGGACATGGCCCCCCACAGGCATAGGTGCAATCTCTGGGAGCCTCACTGGAGTGACTATGGTGGTGACATGGGAGGGTGGGCTACTTCCCAGGTAGCTTCCTGGCGCTCTGTCATCACACATGGCATTTCTGGATGTACATTTCCATCCAATAAGACAGTGCTGCTGACCTCATCCATATTTATGACTTGGACAGTCTGACAGGAATTAGCTCATAATGGACGGTTCCACTGATGCCTCACTGATGCCTCACTAGTGCAGTCCAATATTGCTCCAGGAGCTGCTTTCAAAAATCATATACCTCTCCACTGCTGGTGGTGTAACCTTGCTTCAGTGTCCCCAAGGCCTGCCTTAAGTGTTTCCCACCGGAGGATACTAGAAACTCCAAACCACATTCTTCCCCACCACTGACATTGTCAATACCAAAGGACCTGACGGGTCATGGAACCCAACGACCTAGATCCCACTGTAGTCTAGACCTGTCACAGAGCCCTTTGCAGCTCTTGCACCCATGCAAAGCTGACAACCCTGTTGCCAGGCATGTGGATTTAGCAGCATTCCCTGCTGTGGAAGTGTTGCCTCTAGAACCCAAGAGACCAACCAGGAGCTCTGGCCGGGATGTAAGATGCAGCAGGTGAACTTTTACATTGGAGGGATATTACACCCATCCCTAACGACTGGACCTCCAAAAACTTCACGCAAGAGGACGTCTCTAAAGCTCCATGAGACTTATCTCCCCCCACTCAGGGATTGCCAACTCTTACTGGAAAGAATGAGTTAACTCTGTAAACTTTGAACATTCAGGGCTGTTGACAGAACCCAAATCCTCCAGGGCTGCAACCCATATGTCTCCATCCCGTATTTTAAGACCCCAGGTTTTCTCAACCATGACCTATAAAAGATCACCCTTGGCTGAGCATATACATACCTCTAGAGCTCTGGAATTCTAGCTATCAGGCCTGGAGTCTGTTCTTCCGCTATTCACTACTCCACGGCAATAGAAAAGAGCCTCTTTGCAAGCCATCAGGGCCCTTCCTGGCTTCATGCTATTTATTTGTTAATGACTCAGTTTCTCATTATCTTACTACAGAGCATCACTATAACAGTAGTGACCAGCCATCTCTCCTGGCCTTGTACTTCTGACTCCCAGATCTCTTCCACATCCCTTAGTCATCATACTGCCAAGGGCATTCTCTGTTGGGAGGTTTCCTCAAGTCCCCACTGGTAAAAGGTTCAGCAGTTGGATTGCTACCTGGTGCCAGGGATGATGCAGGGACCTGTCTTCCTCTCAGATGCAGTCCTCACTGCCTGCTAAGTGAGTGGGCCAGACCCCAAGCCATCTTACCACTGATTTATCAGAACATGTTTGTAGCTGCTGTGTCAATTCACTCCAGCCCAAGAGCAGACACTAAAGCAGAATCACACGTGTAAGATATTTATTGGGGGAAATTCCAATGAAATATGAAAGGGGGGGGCAGCAGGAGTAGGGAAAAACTTTAGACCACAGTGAGGAACTGACATATGTAAAAAGAGAAAGTTTGTAATCCTGGTTCAGGCAGCCTCTAGCATGTAACTCTCCCACTTTCACATTTTCTATCACAAACTAGAGGTCGAAGTACATAGAAAAGACCACCTCAGATCTATACAGAGAGTGGGTCCTCAGCAGTTATTAAGTTATGTGTGTGTTAAAAAAAAAAAAAAAAAAAAAAAAAAAAAAGTTATGTGTGTGTTTTCACTGCAAACAGGGGAGTAATGCGCAGGTGTCCATCAAAGAAACGCAGCATATTTATTGCAGATGTAGACAGGTAGGCAAGGAGGCGTCTCCTCTTAGCATTTATAACAACCTCTATTTCTCATTAAAGTCAGGATTATTACTATATTTTAAATAGCAGAAGGAAGAAAACAGGATGTACTTATCTCCTATAGATATGACCTCAAAATCTATCCTGTGTTATAACGTTGTTACTAACTAAAATGCATTTCTCCTATTCAAAGAAAAGAAAAATAGGGCTTGTGACAGGAGGTAGGACACAGCCAACATTTCTTGAGTGCTGTTATATGCCAGGCATGACTCTGGGTGCTTTACGAATGCTTTCTTCATCTTCACAACTCTTTGGAATAGGAATTACTATCCACATATTACATATGAAAAACTCAAGGCTTAGAGAGAAAGTTTAAATAACTTCGTAACCCAATTAATTATAAGAAGTGATTATTATTGACTCCAGAACTTTGTATATTTCATTTTTTTATAAAATATTATCTTTATAGAAGACTTTAATTTAAAAAGCATGCACATTTATTTTTTGAGTTGAAAAAATGTTTTTAAATATAAGAATATTTTTTCTTGCTTTAAAGATTTAAAATATATAATGAATTTTATTCCTATTCCAATTAACACCACATTGTTTTAAACGGCTGTTTAACCCTTTAGGGCAGATATTATGTCTAATTCCTATCACCCTAACCAACAACAGGTGGGCCTGATTGTCATACGTACTTAACTTTCCTGTAAGCCAAATAAGAAAAGTGAAACAGCCCAGTTTCTGCTAATTCTCCAGTTTTTCTGATCTAACAAGTTGGACTACCAGAGAGGAAAATACATCTTCTTCTTTGTTTCATGGTACCCATATTACGGTGAAAAGACCTTTTCAAAATCCTTAAAACTCTTCCACTTGTTGAGAACTCAAAGTTATTTAGCTTTTTCTTGACCAAGAAAAATAGAGGTGAATTATGGAAAGCACCATGAAGCCATTATCCTGGGTGCACATCTCTCCAATTTCCCCCACTAGGCAGAGAGATGACTAATCAGAGGCATAAATAAATGCAAATAGTACTTTTGATTTGGGGAACAGATCATGAAGGGTAACTTCAGAGAGGGGAGGGAAGGGAGAAGATGGGCAGAGGGAGGGTGATTGGTGGGATTACACCTACGGTGCATTTTACAAGGGTACATGTGAAACTTAGTAAATGTAGAATATAAATGTCTTAACACAACAACTAAGAAAATGGGGGAGTGGATTAAAGATGTCGGCCAAGTAACAGCTTCCCTGTAACTGGGTACAGCGAGTCAGGGGAGACAAGACTCCAGGCATCTCTGGCTGGTGGGATCTGCCTATGATCATCACTTTGAGGATATAGGGAGCCAGCAAGGGACTTCTGGACCCCAGGAGGAAGACAAAAATGGTGGAAAACTGGCAAGTGGCTGCGTGTGTTCAGTCAACCTAATCACGCCGGCAACCGTGAGTACAAGCAGCAGTGAGACTGCAAACCGGAAAGGCCTTACCTGTGAACTGTTTTGGTGTTCGTGGACTTGGCACTCAGTTGAGCTGCCTTGGGGAGAGCTTGAGCAGGAGTGTGGAGAACGTTGGGCATTGTCTGGGACCCCAGAATGAGCCACTGAGCTGGACGAAGTAAGCCACTGTGAAAGAACTGCTCGGGCAAGCTCTGCCCTCAGGGGCCCAGAGCAAGGATCCTGCGGGACAAAGTAACCTAGTGACTGAGCAGCCTAAAGGCAGGGAGTGAGCTGCCTTACAGCCTTAATCCTTAGGGGCAGAGTGAGACGGTTTGGGCACACTGGAGCCTTGGGCTGTTGCCCTGGGTAGAGTGCCGTGACTTCACAGTGCATAGCAACCTCAAACTCCTGGGCTTGGCGCCGCCCAGACCTCCGTAAGAACTGTGCAGTGACCCCAACCAGTGACCCAAAAACACGGGGCCTCCACATTCCCTGACTAGGAACTGCGGGAGCCACGCAACCCTGCATCCTCCCTCCTTTGTCCTCCAAGCCTCCACACTAGCCAGTTCATCTGGCCAGGGACTCTGGTAGCTGTGTGCCCTCTGGAGCCCTCCCTGCCTCTGCACAGAGCCCTTCTCCTGGCCAGAGACTGCTGGAGCCTTGGGCTTTCTGTGCCAAAGTCACTGGGTGCCATGCACTCCCAGAACCATGTGCACCACCCCCAGGCCTGTTGCTGGATCCGGGTATGTCACACACAAGAGCTGCTTTCACAACCAGAACTCCCTAGCTAGAGCAGCCCCAGAGGAACTACACAGGGTCACTCCCTACAAGGATCTGGCAACAATAGAGTGATCCTGCTGGAGTCTAATCTTGGAGAGACACCTCCCCAACTCTGAGGACGGCCAGAGGCAACAGTGAAAAACAATCATGAGGCAAAATCAACAGAAAAACTCTTGCAATATGAATAATCAGAGTAGATCAACTCCCCCAAGGATCATGGGGCAGAAACAACACAAGACCCCATGCACAAACAAATAGCTGAGATGTCAGAAATTGAATTCAGCATCTGGATTGCAAACAAGATCAAATTAGAATTCCAAAAGTTATCTCAAGTATTCAATGGATTCAGAGACCAAATGACCAAAGATTTTGACACATTGAGACAAGAAGTTGCATCCCTCAAAGATCTTAGAAACACAGTAGAATCCCTCAGTAACAGAATGGAGCAAGCAGAAGAAAGGATTTCTGACATTGAAGACAAAGCTTTCGAAC
>CAUYPK010080755.1:0-18937 GCA_963574355.1 Loris lydekkerianus
CTTCCTCTCGAACTAGAAGGGTGTCAGTCCCTAAAACGAAGCTGTCTGATCGTTGAGGAGAATTTGCTCAATACTCTTCCAAACCCTGTAACAGAACGTTTGCAGACGTGCTTAGACAAATGTTGACCGAAGGAGAAGAGAGCCATGTCTCAAAATCATCTTTAAAAGGATGTTCCAGGGCTTTAAATGAGAAGTGAATTTTTCTAAGTTATAGAGATGAGAAATGAGTGCTGATTATGATGAACTATAACGAAATGTCTTATTAAGCAAACTCCCTGTCTAGCCCTAAATTCAAACAGGTAAAGAATGTTGACGCTAACCTGACGTTTTGTGCATCATTGGTCTTTAACTTACTGAGATGTTGTAAGATGTTGTTCCACACTGAGGATGGAAAATGGGTTATGCAAATACTGAATTCCTACCTTGCAGTTTTTACCTTGAAGACTGTGTTTCTATTTTCTCCTCTTCCTCCCCCAGGGTCCATTATTTGCACACTCATTGTAACTGACTTCCTGTTTTTTTGATATTTATCACCAAGACCATAAACTCATCAATATAAATTTTCTTGTACTAAAAAAAAAAAAAAAACCCTTAACATGGAGTCAGACACATAGTAGCTATCGGGCCACCACCAGAATTTGTAGTTCTTTTCAACTAGAAAAACCCTATGGGAGTTCAAATTGGAAAGCAAAGCATGAACTAGAGTTAGTTCTGTTACCTGTTTCTGTTCAGTGCACAAACTGAGGTCTTGGAGCCACTATCAACTATAGCAACTGAGATTTCCCTCACTTAGGTAATTTCTCCTGACTAAATTTTTCTTACCTGTATCTGGGAAGCCCCTGCTACTCTGATATTCAATGAAAATAAGATGATGAGGCTCGGCACCTGTAGCTCAGTGGCTAGGGCATCAGCCACATACACCAGAGCTGGCAGGTTCAAATCCAGCCCAGGCCTGCCAAACAACAATGGCAACTACAACAATAACAAAAAAATAGCCAGGCATTGTGGCAGGCACCTGTAGTCCCAGCTACTTGGGAGGCTGAGGCAAGAGAATCACTTAAGCCCAAGAGTTTGAGTTGCTGTTAGCTGTGATGCCACAGCACTCTATTGAGAGTGACGTAGTGAGACTCTGTCTTAAAAAAAAAAAAAAAAAAAAAAAAGCCAGGCATTGTGACAGGTGCCTGTAGTCTGAGCAAGCACAAGATTCTCTGTCTACTGAAAACAGAAAAAACTACCAGGCATGGTGGTGGTGCCTGTAGTCCCAGTTACTCAGTAAGCTGAGGCAAGAGAAATGCTTGACCTAGAAGTTTGAGGTTGCTATAAGCTGGGATGATGTCACAGCACTCTGCCCAGGGCAATAGAGTGAGACTCTGTCTCAAAAAAAAAAATGGATATGGATAGTCCCCAAATTATCATCCTTCAGCTTAAAATTTTTTGACTTTATGATGGTAGGAAAACAATACTCATTTAGTAGAACCTACTTCAAATATCCATGTAATCATTCTATCTTTCACTTTCCATACAGTATTATATAAATTTCATGAGATATTCAACACCATATTAGAAAACAGGCTTGCATTAGATTCTTTTACCCAACTGTAGGCTAACGTAAGCATTGTGAGTATATCTAGGTAGGCCAGACTCAGTAAGCTATGCTGGTCAGTTAGTTGGGTATATTACAAGCATTTACAACTCACAATGGGGGTTAAGTATAGCCCCATCATAAATCGAGAATCATCTATACATAAGAGACATCCTGAGATAAACTAACAACAAGATATTTATAGTATTTCTCTCTGAATGGTGTAATTATAGATGTTTTTCAAATTCTTCATGGTACACCCTCAAACTGAGCATTTTTACTATTACATATATAAGCAGAAAAAGTTATTTTTCTAAAATGTGCTAAAAACTTGAATAGCTTAATGTAGAAGACTATTAGTTCATTAGCACTGGCTCTTTAGGAAGTTGATTATTACACAATACAAAGAACGAGCAGGCGTAAGGTGGTGGGAGGGAAGATGGCAGAAATTCCTGGAGCTGAAGTTGGTTTGGGTAGTCTGATTTACGAAGTAAAGGTGAAGCTAAGGCTTAATTGGGCAAATAAGCAATTAAATAAACAGCAGGAGGGATGTCTACTTCTGGCCAAGGTGAAAATAGACTGTCTCACCTGAAATAACCAATATATCTAATAAAATATATCTAATAAAGGTGTTTTATATAATTTTTCCTATTTTATATTCCCCAGCTTTATCAAGATATAATAGACAGGCTCAGCGCCTATAGCTCAAGCGGCTAAAGCATCAGCCATATACACCAGAGCTGGCAGGTTCAAATCCAGCCCAGGCCTGCCAAACAACAATGACAACTGCAACCAAAAAATAGCCGGGCATGGGCAGTTCCTGTGGCTATGGCTCAAAGGAGTAGGGCACCAGCCCCATATGCCAGAGGTGGTGGGTTCAAACCCAGCCCTGGCCAAAAACTGCAAAACAAACAAACAAACAAACAAAAATAGCCAGGCATTGTGGTGGGTGCCTATAGTCCCAGCTACTTGGGAGACTGAGGCAAGAGAATTATTTAAGCCCAGGAGTTGGAGGTTGCTGTGAGGTGTGATGCCACAGCACTCTACCCAGGGCAACAGCTTGAGGCTCTATCTCAAAAAAAAAAAAAAGAAAGAAAGAAAAAGAAAAAAAATATAATTGACAAACACAAATTGTATGTATCTATGGCATACAACATGATGTGCTGATATATGTGTACATCATGAAATGATTAGTCAAGTTAATAGACATACCCATCACCTCACATACCATTTGAAGAGGTAAGAACACAAAATGTAATCATTTGCCAATTCACCATTATACAATACCTTGTTACTAATATGGTCATTATACACTACAGTAAATCCCCAGAACTTATTCCTGCTATCTAACTGAAACTTTGTGCCCTTTGATTAGCATCTCCTTGTTTCTGCCATCCCCGTATCCACCCTCAGCCACTGGCAACCACTGTTCTACTCTTCACTTCTGTGAGTTCAACTTCTTTACATTCACAGATGAGATTGTGATGTATTTGTCTTTCTGTGCCTGGATTATTTCACTCAGCATAATGTCTGCTAGGTTCATCCATGTTGCAAATGACAGGATTTCCTTCATTTTCAAAGCTGAATGGGATTCCATTGATACAGTTTGGACATTTGTCCCCCTCCAAATCTTGTGTTGAAATTCAATCTCCAGTGTTGGAGGTGGAGCAGGGTGAGAAGTGTTTTGGGCCTTCCCAATGGTAAGGAGTGAGTTCTCACTCTGTTGGTTCAGTGAGAGTGCTCATGGAGCATTCAGCCAAGTCCTGATCAGTGCATGCATGCAAAAGAACTACAAAAGAGTAAGGAAAAGACATCCTGATGTTCAGAGGTACGATCCTGAGACCTCACACAAGACTGGGAACCATTCTTTCTCTCATCACTCAGATTGGAAAACCTCATAATCCATATGCAATAGAGCACATAGAAGGCTCAGAAGTGGGAAAAAATTAACCCCAGAGTAAAAGTTACTCGGATATTGCTTAACAAAATTTGATTTAGAAGGATCAAATGATTTCCATGTAATTTAACTATATCCCAGAACAAAGTTTAAGAATATTCATGGGGATAGAAAACTAATTTATTTTACCCAATGCACCAAATTATAATATATAGCAGTAGTCAAAAATTACTAGATAAGGCTGGTCCAAAGTTATTGAGTTATCTTAATTAATTGTTTAAAGTTAGAAGTCAAAGTTAGCAGTCAAGTCTACTCTCTCCCCACTTCTCACTATTGCACTTAAAAAAAAAAAAAATTACCCAATACAGGGAAATAATGAGAAGACAAATTGATCAACAGAAACTCATCCAGAGGCTCAGCAGATGTAGCACAGTGGTTACAGTGCCAGCCACATACACCGAGGGTCACAGGTTCAAACCCAGCCTGGGCCAGCTAAAACAACAATTACAACTGCAACAAAAAAATAGTCAGGTTGGCGACACCTGTGTCTCAGTGGGTAGGGCCCTGGCCCCATATACTGAGGGTGGTGAGTTCAAACCCGACCCCAGCCAAACTGCAACAAAAAATAGCCAGGTGTTGTGGTGGGTACCTGTAGCTCAGGCAGCTAGGGTGCCAGACACATACACCAAAGGTGATAGATTCGTATCCAGCCTAGGCCAAAAAATAGCTGGGTATTGTGGCAGGTGCCTGTAGTCCCAGCTACTCGGGAGGCTGAGGCAAGAGAATTGCCTAAGTCCAGGAGTTGGAGGTTGCTGTGAGCTGTGATGCCACAGCACTCTACCATGAGGGCAACATAATGAGACTCTGTCTCAAAAAAAGTTGAGCTAAATGACCTCTAAGGACATTGGCAATTCTGAGATCCTGAGTTTTGCAATCTGACATTGTAAACCACTGTTAACTACTCATTTCAGGCTAGGTGCAGTGCCTCAAGCCTGTAATCCTAGCACTCTGGGAGGCTGAGGTGGGTGAATTGCCTGAGCTCACTGGTTCAAGACCAGCCCGAGCTACACCAAGATCCCTGTCTTTAAAAATAGCCAGGCATTGGCACCCTAGCACAGTGGTTACAGTGCCAGCCACATATAGTATGTTGTGAGCTGTGATGCCACAGCACTCTACCAAGGGCGACATAGAGACTCTGTCTCAAAAAAAAAAAAAAAAAAAAAAAGGAAACCCATCCAGAGATCACTCAGGTGATAGAATTAGTAGAGGTCATTAAAACAAGTTGTGTTCAATAAGTTAGAAGAAAGATTGAATGAATGATATTGTACAAAAACTGTAATGTCTTAGGTGAAAAATGAGCTGAATGGATCAATTACAGGAACACACTACAGAAGACAAAATTAGTGAGTGAAATAATGTAGAAATAGAAACTATCCAAAATGAAAGAAATAGAGAGAAAAATGATGGAAAAATTGCCAGATGCAGTGTTCACACCTGTAATCTCAGCACTTTGGGAGGCCAAGGTAGAAGGATCACATGAGACCACCAGGAGTTCAAGAAATAGTTGGGCAGTGGCAAGATCTCATCTCTATAAGAAATTAAAAAAAGTAGCTGGCTATGGTGGCAGACACTTGTAGTCTTAGCTATGGATTATTTTTATTTTTATTTATTTATTTATTTATTTATTTATTTTGTAGAGACAGAGTCTCACTTGATCACCCTCGTTAGAGCTCACAGCAACCTCCAACTCTTGGGCTTATGTGATTCTCTTGCCTCAGCCTCCTGAGTAGCTGAAGCTACAGGCACCCCCCACAACGTCTGGCTATTTTTTGTTGCAATTTGGATGGGGCCAGGTTTGAACCTGCAACCCTCGGTATATGGGGCCAGTGCCCTACTCACTCAGCCACAGGCACCGCCCCTAGCTATGGATTATTACAAAAGTTTTGAGATAACATAAAAATCAAGAAATATAATATCCTCATGTACAGAAATAAATGAAGCCATCCCTATAACACCAATAAGCTGAGCAAGTTGAAAATTGCACAGGTGGGGCAGCACCTGTAGCTCAGTGGGTAGGGCTCCGGCCCCATATACCAAGTGTAGCAGGTTCGAACCCAGCCCAGGCCAAACTGCAACAAAAAATAGTCAGGTGTTGTGGCCAGCGCTTGTAGCGCAGGTGGCTAGAGCGCCAGCCACATACACCAGAGCTGATAGATTCATATCCAGCCTGGGCCAAAAAATAGCTGGGCGTTGTGGCGGGCGCCTGTAGTCCCAGCTACTTGGGAGGCTGAGGCAAGAGAATCACCTTAGCCCAAGAGCTGCAGGTTGCTGTGAGCTGTGATGTCACGGCATTCTACCGAGGGCAATAAAGTGAGACTCTGTCTCTAAAAAAAAAAAAAAAAAGAAAATTTCACGGGTGAATCAGAAAGGACGCTGTCGACCATGTTTCTTGGAAGTCAAATAATAAACCATAACACAGTATGTCTCAAAACTTTTGTTGCAACCCATGTACTTGGAAGGCTGAGGTGGGAGGATCACTGGAGCCCAGGAGTTCAAGGACAGAGTGAGCTATAATTGCACCACTGCACTCCAGTCTGGGCTACAGAACAAGATCCCATCTCTAGAATGAATGAATGAATAAATAAATAAATCTTGTAAAATAAAATAAAAATTAGCAGAACATTTTTAAGCTACAAAAGAGCATCAAGTAGCCTAACAGAAGTGTAAATGATATCACCAAAGGA
This sequence comes from Loris lydekkerianus, assembly GCA_963574355.1. Taxonomy (NCBI): domain Eukaryota; kingdom Metazoa; phylum Chordata; class Mammalia; order Primates; family Lorisidae; genus Loris; species Loris lydekkerianus. The sequence goes on from CAUYPK010080755.1 coordinate 6,224, forward strand.
GAGAAGAAATAGGAGGGCCCCAAAAAAGTGATGAAAATGTGTCAAACGGTCCATGAAACTAGACCATTTGTGTCTAGTGTATGGTGCTCCATGGTCACATTAATGTACACAGCTATGATTTAATATAAAAATAAATAAAAAATAAAAAAAATCTAGAAGAAATAACACCTGAAAATTTTCCAAGTTTTAAAAATGCTGTAAACAGGCTGGGTGTTGTTGCCTCTATTTTAGCACTCTGCAGGCCAACGCAAGTGGATTGCTTGAGTTCAGAAGTTTGAGACTGGTCCGAGCAAGAGTGAGACCCCATCTCTACTAAATTAGAAAAACTAGCTGTGGGTTCAGCAACCATAGCACAGTGGTTACACTCTACTGAGGGCAACAAAGTGAGACTCTGTCTCAAATAAATAAATAAATTGTTGAACTAGAACTCTATACTCAGAAAAAAACTATCAAAAATGAAGGCAAATAAAAACTCTTTGGTTTTTGTTTTTGTTTTTGTTTTTTTTCTCGAGACAGAGCCTCAAGCTATAATCCTGGGTAGAGTTCTGTGGCATCATAGCTCACAGCAACTTCCAACTCCTAGGCTTAAGTGATTCTCTTATCTCAGGCTCCCAAGTAGCTGGGACTACAGGCGCCTGGCACAATGCCCAGCTATGTTTTGGTTGTAGTTGTCATTGCTGTTTGGCAGGCCCTGAGCTGGAGTTGAGCCCGTTAGCTCTGGTGCATGTGGCCAACGCCTTAGCCACTTGAGCTACAGATGCTGAGCCAAACTCTTTCATATATACAAAAGCTGAAAGAGTTCATCACCAGCAACCAGAACTTCACCATAAAAAATGTTAAAGGGTGTCCTTTAATCAGAAGAAAAATGATACAGGGAGAAATCTGCATCTGAACAAAGAAATAAAGAACACCAGAAATGGTAACTATGTGAGTAATTATAAAGCTACTAAGTTATTATTTAAATCTCTTTAAAGATAATAGACTACTTAAAGCAAAAGTAACAGTATAATTTGGGATCTCAACATATGGAAAAGTAAAATGACTCCTGTAAGTACAGTGGTTAGTAAAAAAAAAAAAAAAAAAAGAAAAAGAAAAAGTAAAATGACAACAATAGAACAAAGACTGGGAGGAAACAAATGGAAGTATAAAGTTACATTATAACAGATGAAGTGATTTAATACCACTTTAAGAAATACTGTGATAAGTTAAAGGCTTGTACTATAAACCCTAAGAGTGTGTACTATAAACCACTAAAATAACCATCAAAGAGTTATAGCTAAACAGCCAACCACAGAGATAAAATAGAGGCCAGGCATAGTAGCTCAGCAGCAACTTGGGAGGCCAACACAGAAGGGTTGCTAGAGCCCAGGAATTTGGGACCAGCCTGGGCAGCATAGTGAGACCCTGTCTCTACAAAAAGTTTTTTAGGGGCGGTGACTGTGGCTCAGTGGGTAGGACCCCAGTCACATATACTGAGGGTAGTGGGTTCAAACCCGGTCCCAGCCAAACTGCAACAAAAAAATAGCTTGTTGTGGCAGGAGCCTGTAGTCCCATCTACTCTAGAGGCAGAGGCAAGAGAATCATCTAAGCCCAAGAGTTGGAGGTTGCTGTGAGCTGTGTAATGCCACAGCAGTCTACCAAGGGCGATAAAATGAGACTTTGTCTCTAAAAAAAAAAAAAAAAAAAACAAAGTTTTTTAGGCTCGGGGCCTGTGCCTCAAGCAGCTAAGGTGCCATCCACATACACCTGAGCTGGTGGGTTTGAATCCAGCCTGGGCGGCCTGCCAAACAACAATGACAATTACAACCAAAAAAAGCGAGGAGTTGTGGCGGGCGCCTGTAGTCCCAGCTACCTGGGAGGTTGAAACAAGAGAATCACTTAAGCTAGGAGTTGGAGGTTACTGTGAGCTGTGATGCCACAGCACTCAACCCAGGGCAACAGCTTGAGGCTGTCTCAAAAATAAATAAATAAATAAATAAATGCATAAATAAATAAATAAGGTAATTTTATAATGATAAAGGGGTCAATTCATCATGGGAACATAATTCTAACAATTTAAAAACCTATTAGGGCCAGGCATGTTGGCTCACGCTTGTAATCCTAGCACTCTGGGAGGCTGAGGTGGGTGGATAGCTTGAGCTCTTGTGTTAAAAACCAGCCTGAGTAAAAAGCAAGACCCCTGTATCTACTAAAAATAGAAAAACTGAGGCAAGAGGATTGCTTCAGCCCAAGAATTGGATATTACTGTGAGCTATGATGTCACAGCACTCTACCTAGGGTGACAGCTTTAGACTGTCTCAAGAAAAAAAAAAAAAAAAAAACTATTAATAGGCCAGGCACAGTGGCTCATGCCTATAATCCTAGCATTCTGAGAGGCCGAAGCAGATGGATTGAGTTTAAGAGCTCAAGACCCTGTCTCTACTAAAAATAGAAAAACCAGCTAGGCATTGTAGCAGGCACACCTGTACTCCCAGCTACCTGGGAGGCTGAAACAAGATCACTTGAGCCTAAAAGTTTGAAGTTGCTGTGAGGTATGACACCGTGTCACTCTATCCAGGGTGACAGGGTGACAAAAAAAATAAAAAATAAAAATAAACACCTATTAGCAAAGCTTTAAAATACACAAAGTATTCGTGTTCTAAATGTCATTTATTTTATTATAAAATAATAATGTTATTTATTTATTTATTTATTTTATTTTTCTGAGACAGAGCCTCAAGCTGTCACCCTGGGTAGAGTGCCGTGGCATCACAGCTCACAGCAACCTCCACCTCCGGGGCTCAAGCTATTCTCCTGCCTCTGCCTCCCAAGTAGCTGGGACTACAGGCACCTGCCACAATGCCTGGCTATTTTTGGCTGTAGTTGTCATTGTTGTTTGGCAGGCCCAGGCTGGATTCGAACCCACCAGCTCAGGTGTATGTGGCTGGTGCTTTAGCCACTTGACCCACAGGCACTGAGCCAATGTTATTTATTTTATTATAATAAATAAACAAAATCATGAAGCAAAATTTTATAAACTTGAGGGAAAAATAGAGGGGTTTACCATTAGAGTCAGAAATTTTTGTTTTTTTTCTTTGTTTGTTTGTTTGCAGTTTTTGGCTGGGGCTGGGTTTGAACCCTCTATCTCCCGCATATTACTCCTTGAACCACAGGTGCCACCCAAAGTTGGAGATTTTAACTTTCCTCTCTCAATAACGGATAGAAGAAGTAGCCAGAAAATTAGGAAGAGCATAGAAGACTTGACCAATACTTTTTTTTTTCCAAAAATCTATAAAAACATTTATTATTAGAAAACATGGAGATTGATAAATATTCCAAAGTGAAAGCAGCTAATGAAGTTCAATTAGGCTAGTTTAAGAAAAATGCCTTGCATTTTAAAGATTATTTATGTGTTTAAAAAAAATACATAGGAGATAGGCAAACAAGTGTATTACAAGAGGATTGGGATTGGAATTCAAGGCCATCCCACGTAGGAGAGATGGGAAGTGGCAAGACTCGCTAGGATCTGTGCCTTCAAGAGGAGGCTCTGCGAATAGGGGTCATTTTCTTTGGTGTCTCATTTTCAGTCATCTCTGCCGAGAGTTCTTTCTCACTGCACTCATCACTTGAGAAGACAACTTCGGATTTCTTTTTGGCAACTCCCTCCTGGGTGTTTGGATGCCGATGGGCAGTACGGCGGGGCTCAGGTGTGACAAAGTCACTGTCTGAAGCTGCAGAAGCAGGAGGCTGGTGCCTAGAGACAGGGGGTTGTTTCCTGGATGATGGGGCTCTCTAGCTAAGTCCTTAGCCAGTCTCAAGCTCCTCTATTCCACCCAACCCTCGGTGTGACAAGCCTGAAGCTTCTGCTCAAACTCATCTATTATAGCCTTGCCCTCAGGCGTGGCCCCACGCCACAGCTTGCTGGCAACTGACAAAATGGCACTGAAGATGGATTCATCTGACAGTTTATCTCCAAAGCAGTCAAAACTGTCAAGCATTTTGCGCAGGCCTCCCTCTGTAAGGGGCAGCTGTGACACACAGTAGGCCAGGTCCCGGTGCTGCCACTCGGTTCCAGCTGTGCAGAGCCACTGACACAGCTTTTCCAACAAGCTCTATGTCTGCTTGTCCTTGGTGATATAGGACAGGAGCTGCCTCATGATGGTGTGGAAAGGTTCTTACTCCACTCCCCCCTCAGGTCTGACAGGCGGCTAATGATATCTGGAAGGAGATTATAGATTGCATTGCCCTTGTGGGAAAGCTCACTGATGAAGTTCTTGGCCAGGGCAGCAATCTGAGGCACAGGATCAATGAGCAGCACCAACATCCCGCTCACCTGCCCCTTCACTTTCACCATGTCCTTAAGGATGAAGTGGGTCATCACCAGCCATGCCGTTTTCTGCACTTGTGGAGCTGGGTCCCAGAGGCGAGGAAATAGATGAGGTGTCCAGGGGTCCACCAGGTTTGGGAAGTGAACGGCCAGATCCCCAGTGGCAACCATGAGGTTAGACCGGACAGTGGGGAGTGAAGACTTTTCTAGTGTGGTGAACAGAAGATGAAGCTGCGAGTCCCAGATAGTGGCACTGATCATGCAGAACTTGCCGAGAGCAAGTGAAGCAGCTGCAGAGAGGTCCGAGTTGCTATGGAGGCTGAGATTGTTACAGACTTGAAGCAAAAGTAGAACAAAGGCAGCAAGTGTCTGTTTGCCATCCAATAGTTCCATCTTGCAGATACAATGCATCAGTTCTGCCTCCATGTCCTCAGCAGTCACCCCAACTAGTCCTAGCTCCTCCTCCATGGTGGTCTCAGAGCTTGGAGTCTTCTCCTTTGGATCTTTATTTTATTTATTTATCTTTTTGCAGTTTTGGCCGGGGCTGGGTTTGAACCCGCCACTTCCGGCATAGGGTACCAGTGTCCTACTCCTTTGAGCCACAGATGCCGCCTCCTTTGACTCTTTAGTCTTGTGTTCTTGTTCTTCCCGAAGAACTCAGCGCCGACAGAGCTCTCCACTCACTGCCTGTTCAATGTACCAGCTGCTGCAGAGCCACATCCCCAGCCAGGGACAGCAAGTTCATGAGCAGGAAAGTGGGGAGCATAGTGGGGGTCTCCTTTGGGTCCTCTTGGGTTGTGCTTTTCTCCCCCAGCTTCTCCAAGGCCTGCTTTGCACAGCTATGCAATATCTGGGCACAGAGAACCTCAAGGCCCTCTGCCAGTGGGTATGTGAGGGTCACTTGCCACTTCTTTGAATAGGATCCGGGGTGGGTCAGAGTGGATAAAACCTTTTGTGACTGTCTCCCATAGTCACTCAAACAACCTGCGTTCCTGAGGCAACCAGAAGGGAGGGTGATGTTTGCCCAAAGGCTTTCTCCTGTCAGAGATGTTGGCAATGGGGCAGCCTAGTCCTGTGGACACTTCTCATCCAACCCCATGCTCACCAGTGTGTCCAAGTTGCTTCCCACAATTTCTGGTTTTCCTCCTGCCATCATGCCAAGAAGCATGACAGAGAAAGAGCAGGGGACCTTTACGGTGGCCTATTCCCATAACAGTTGGGTTACCGCTGGTTTCAGTTCACCCTTCTGCACAAACGCACAGATAATTTCCTCAAGACACGGAATGGTCCCAGCTGAGGCATCCAAAAGCAGCAAAGAGAGATTCTGAATCAAAGCCTGGGTCTTAGCTCTGCCAGAGTCCCCAAGGGTTGAGGTAGAGTTGGCAATAGGCGTTAAGCACAGCTTCCGGGACACCAGGCTCCTTAGACCAGATGAGAGGCAGCATTCATCTTACCCCAAAATAGGGCTTGGGGTACCTCAAATTGGAACACCACCACAAAGAATTCAATCACTCCCTATACCACTGTAGTTGTGTTTTCATGCATCATCTTGCTGATGATGGCAATGGCTGTGGTAATCTTCTGAGAGAAGTTGTAGGCATCCTACAGATATTGCACCAACATATCTTGCTTCACCAGTTCATCGTTTTCTCTGGATTTCAGGTTCTGACATATTGGACTTGTCTTTACAGACAGTTTGCCCTGAAACCATGTTCTCTGCAGACCTGGTCTTCTCTTGTGTGGAAGCTGCTTGGCCTTTGAAAATAATTCCTAACAGATTCAGGAACCTGGTCTCTTCTGACTCCTCTGGGTCTATATGACTGAAGGGTTCAGACTCCTGGAAGTGGCTTGTTGCTTCTCATGTGAAAATAATGACCTGCTTGTAACTAGCTTTGGCAAGCGGTGGATGGATGCGTCCTTTCACCTCTTCAGAATTCTCTGTATTAGTAATTTACTCATTAATTTCCTCTTCTTCCTGGGGAAGCTTTAGAAGCTGCTGCAGGTAGACTTCAACTCTGTCGGCCCGGCTCCCACTCCTCTTCCTGGTCCAGCGGGGTAGACTTCCACTCCATCTGCACGGCTCCCACTCCTCTTCCTGGTCCAGCGGGGTAGACTTCCACGCCCGTGGCCCGGCTCCCACTCCTCTTCCGGGTCCAGTAGACGTCCACTCCAGCAGCTCGGCTCGCACTCCTCTTCCGGGTCCAGCACTGCAGATGCAGCTGCAGTTCGCCTCCTGTGTGCCCGCATCTCTTGTAGTTTCTGGGTCTCCTTCTGCAGTGGTCCAGCAAGGTCAGTATCACTAAACTTGCAGGAAAAAGGATTATTGGCTAGAAAACCGGCCAGCAGCTAGATGGCATTTTTACATACTAACACTGACCTGTCTGCCAGGCGTCACCACTGCCTGGAAGACGTCGGGGATAGCCTTCTGCTGGACAATCCGGATGAAGAGCTGCAAAACATGTCTTCCCACAAAGGAGATGACATCATGGCCATGGCCTTGTAAGGTATCCTGGAACTGGTCTCATGTCTCGGGCTGCTTCCTCCAGTTGATCACCACTCAGAACCTATAACACCATCTCTGCCATGGCTGCTAGCACAGCATTGCGCATCCATCCAGATGATCTAGCAAAATGTACATCCTGGACATCAGGATAGCTGGGACACATTCTGCTAGTTCAGTCAGGAAGACTGCAAAGCCTTTTGCCCCAGAAGGTTCCTGACTCAGCTTCTGGGGAAACTTCTGTCCCATCTCTCTTACAATCTCTCCCACTATGCTCTTCATTACATAATTAGTTGCCCTCAGATTCACAGCTGCCACCAGTACAGGTGTCAGGTGTTTCAAAGTGCTGCAGCATCTGGATCATAGTCACAGTGGCACTGAGCATACGGTTATAATGCATCAGGGCCACACCAAGTAAGTATGTTATGGCTTCCTGGATAGGGCGGTTCTTCTGGTGACTAATGGTGGGATTCTCCAAAAGGCAGTAGCAACAGCCAGTTACCAAACTGACAAATTCCTCTTCAATTACTGAGTGGTTCCACAGGTGCCGAATGTCCAACTGGAGTAGCTGTGTTAGAAGCTGAAGAATTGGTTGTCTCTCTTCTTCCCAGTCAGAGCCATGGGCTGCCTTGGTCCGGGCTTTCTTACCCTTCCCACCAAGATCTAGGTCTGTGAGGCTTGTCTGGCTAGTCACAGTCTCAAAGGATTGCAAGAGGTATAGCAGATCATAACAGTTCGTTGAGGGCATTTAGATGGGCATTCCTATCTGATAAACTCAAGGTTGTATCATCTAGGATGGCTGGAAGTTCCTGGGTGGGGCGGGATACCACTTTTTTTTTTTTTTTTTTTTTTTTTTTTTTTTGCAGTTTTTGGCTAGGGCTGGTTTTGAACCCTTCACCCCTTCACCTCCAGCATATGGGGCTGGTGCCCTACTCCTTTGAGCCACAGGCACCACTCTGAGATACCACTTTTATCGGGAATTCCAAAGTATCTTCCTTGAGGCCAGGATCTATACCTGCAAAGTGATGTAAAATGCTGCAGATAGTATCAAAGTGCTCCAGTATAGCCAGGGGTCCCAGAGCTCAGAAGGCATTCTGAAATGCTCTAAGTTGTGCAGGAAGATGTCTGATGGACAGTACCTCTTGCACAACATACTGATTCACTCCTCCACTTTTCAGCAACTCTTTTGGGGATAAGGACAGATGGAACTCATAAAGTTGGGGAGACATACCTCTTCCAGTGGCTCAGAAGCCCTCACCAGCCCCTGCTCTGTTTCTGGGAGTTGAGCTGAAATCTTGAACAACAATCTTAACCAACTTGACCCAGCTAATCTTTGTAGAACAATCCACCCAGCAACAGCATAACACACCTCTTCAGCACACCTAGAACACTGATAAAGCTCCGCCATATATCCTGGGTCATCAAATAAAACTTAAAAATTCGAATTAAATTGAAATCATATAAAGTATGTTCTTGATTATATCAGCTATCAATAACTGGAACCCCCCCCCAAATTTGAAAACTAAAAACCATATTTCTAAATAACCAATGAGTCAAAGAAATAAATTAGATTTGGAGGACTGACATAATATAAATACAATATGTAAAATTTGCAGAATACACCATAAGAAGTATTTAAAGAGGAATTTATACCACTACACACCTAAAGGATTAAAATCAATGCATTTAGCTTTCATCTTAAAAAAAAAAAATAGAAAAAGATGATCAAATGATACCAAAGTAAGATGAATAAAGTAAATACAATAGCAGAAATCACTAAAATAGGAAACAGGAAAACATTAGGGAAGAACAAATAAAACAAAAGCTGCCGATCAGGTGCAGCACCTGTGGCTTAAGCGGCTAAGGCGCCAGCCACATACACCTGAGCTGGCGGGTTTGAATCCAGCCCAGGCCCGCCAAACAACAATGACAGCTGCAACCAAAAAAAAAAAAATTAGCCAGGCGTTGTGGTGGGCACCTGTAGTCCCAGGTACTTGGGAGGTGGAAGCAGGAGAATCACTTGAGCCCAGGAGTTGGAGGTTGCTATGAGCTGTGATGCCACAGCACTCTACCCAGGGTCGCAGCGTGAGACTGTCTAAAAAAAAAAAAAAAAAAAAAAAAAAGCCAGGCATGCGGGGGGGTGCCTGTAGTCCCAGCTGCTTGGGAGGCTGAGGCAAGAGAATCACTTAAGTCCAAGAGCTAGAGGTTGCTGTGATCTGTGACGCCACGGTACTCTACCAAGGGTGACAGAGTGAGACTGTCTCAAAAAAAAAAAAAAAAAAAAAGGCCAGTCTGATTAGAAAAAAATGAGAGAAGACACAGGGACTAAGATCAGTAATGCCAGAGGTGAATTAATTTAAGATTCTATAGATATTAAGCACATATTAACATATTTAAACACATTATGCCATTACATTCAACAACTTAGATGAAATACTAAATTTCCTTGAAAACACAAACTACCAAAGGAAATGGAAAATGGCAACTCTCAGTAGACAAAGGCAGGGCAGTATATAAATGAAAGAGACCAGAAGCAAGTATTGAAAATCATGGGGCATAGTCATGCTGATATTTTTTTTTAACATCCAGAAAATTTTAATTTATGATTTTTTTTTTTTAGCAAAAAGTCATTAGTAGAATCTGAGAATGTAATTTAAAATGTGTCAAAGATGTTACAGAAGTATTACATTTTTAAGGACAATAAAAGGAGTCATTGAGTTTTATACACTTTTCCCCTGAGTAGAAAGTAATTTTATTTACTTACTTACTTTTTTTGAGACAGAGTCTCAAGCTATCACCCTGGGTAGAGAGATGTGGCATCACAGCTCACAGTAACCTCCAACTCTTGGGCTCAAGTTGGACCCCACTTGCCTCTGTCTATTTTTAGTAGAGATGTTTTTTGTTTGTTTGTTTGTTTTTATTATTTTTTTTTATTATAGATAAAAATATGCACCATAGATGTAGCCCGACCCATTACCCTCAGTCCACCCAAACCTCCCCCCTCCCTTCCCCTTCCTTGGTCCTTTCCTCATAGTCTTGTGGTATAGTTGGGTTATAGCCTTCATGTGAAAGCTATAGTTTAGCTTCATAGTAGGGCTGAGTACATTGGATACTTTTTCTTCCAATCCTGGGATACTTTGCTAAGGAGAGCACAAAATTTGTGCCGAGTTTGGGTTTTTCGGCACAAATTTTGTGCCGAAAAAAATCTCGGCTTATACTCGAGTATATACGGTACTCAACTTTGTGAAAGCAGCCATAGCTGAACCCTAGGACAGAAGGTGGAGAGGTGTAGCCTGTGTTATAATAAAACTTCATTGATACTAGAATTCCAATTACATAAAATTTTTACATGTAACAAATTATTCTTCCTCTTTTGATTTTTAAAATCATTTAGAAAATAGAAATCATTCTTAGCTCACCGGGCTGTACCAAAATAAACAGTGGGCAGAATTAGCTCACCAGCTGTAGTTTCCCAATGTTTCAGCCCTAAAACAATTCTCAAACTTTAAATTCACCTGGAGGATATGTTAGAACACAGATTACTGGGCTTCATAGGAAGAGTCTGTGACACTCACATTCTGGGGTAGGGCGTGATGGTATGGTTTATGAAACTCAAAGGTGGGTTCAATAAACTTCAATTGCCAGGCAAAATAAGGTGGTTGGTTTCAAACATCCCATCTCATTTGAACAATGTGAGAGCATCTTTTTTAAAAAGTTGAGTCCTGTATTGGAAAGAAGAACAAGAAAGAGTCCAAATCCAAGGAGGTTATAAGAGAATACTTTGGCTTAGAAGTTGTTGAGAGGCTGATTTAGACTTATCAACATCAGAGGTGAAGATGTGGAAGTTTTTTTGGCAAAAGAGACCTGGGAGGAGAAGAAAATAACAGAGAAACAGGGTGGAGAGTCCTAATTACCATTACATTAAGACCAGGTTCCTCTGATTCATGCTGACCTTAAAGTCATCTAATAGAGGCTGAATCTGTTCCATGTGAATCTTTTTTTTTTTTCTGAATTCCAAGTCATTATTGTTATTTTTATTATTGAGGAAACAAAAATTATTATATGGCCATGTAAATGGTTGATAATTCAAAGCAATTACAAAAAATTAAAAGGCCAGTTCCTTATATTTATCCTACTTGCTGCTCTGTGCTAGACAGCATATAAGGGGCTTTGCACTAAGGGGCTTCAGCTGGAATCTAGAGATCAGGACTGAGGCCGAGGAAGTAGAAGGATGTCTCTTCATTCCTCTAATTCTCAATCCTAGTCACATTTCTCAATTCTACTAATTTGGGGACCTAGTCTTGCCAAGTATACTCTCTTGCTCTTTTTGCCCTTCACTCTCCTCATGAAGAATTCCTAATCTTTATTTATTTATTTATTTATTTATTTTTGAGACAGAATCTTAAGCTGTTGCCCTGGGTAGAGTGCCATGGCATCATAGCTCACAGAAACCTCCAACTCGGGCTCAAGCGATCCTCTTGCCTCAGTTTTTTTCTATTTTTGTAGAGATGGCATCTCACTTTTGCTCAGGCTGGTCTCAAACTCACGAGCTCAAGCAATCCACCCACGTTGGCCTCCCAGAATGATACGATTATAGGCATGACCACTGCACCCAGCCAATACTTTTAAAGGAACTTCTACCTGAGGAAAACTGCAAGGCAAAAGCTACAATGACCTCTGAGTTGTCAGAGGCAAAGTACCAAAGTTTCTTTCCAGACCTCTTTCTTCTCTGCCTTTGCATGGCAGGTGACACTGCTGGCATCAGCCTCTTGAAGTGCTGCTCTTCTCCAGCTCCGGTAAATACCCTATGCCTTTGCCCAATCATTGGTTCCTTTATTCCTTTACCTCTTATTCACACTCCTCAGTCATGAGAATGAATTAAGACTAAGATCTGGGCCATTCTTCCTTTCCTCTATAAATGTTTTTTCTCAAATATTTTAAATACTATTGGGTTTCTGTATTTTTTCTTGTGGTTTGCTCTCTATAGGAATTGCCTTTAAGGAACTCAAGTGTTCTCTCCTTCTATTCTGTAATGAAGGGGTTTAAAGTTTAACTGCAAAGACAAGGATCAGTCTCCTTTTTCTAGGGAATTTTTTAAAGATCAGAATGGTAAGAATATATGACCACTTTTTTTAAAGGGTTCTGAAATGATAAGATCTTAGGGCTGGTTTTCATAGTTCCTTTTACCCCATCCCTATCTTGATGCTCAGAACAGCTCTGCCTTTGGTACTATTATCAACTCTTTTACCTATTCTTTGTCTCTGCCTTCTTTTCCTATAGTACTGGGGCAAGTTTCCTTGGAATTAGAGTAAGATTAGAAGTTGCAATTTAGAAGTCTGAGAAATGGAATAATTGGACTCCCTGGGTATCACTGGCTTTGTTAGCTAATGAATCTGTGTATCTGGTGAATGTAGAAGAGCTATAAAGGAACAAGGACAAAGTTAGGTAAGGATTGTCTTAGATAAAGTAAAGTTAGGTAAAGGTGAACTTAAGTAAAGGTGTCAATTATGGGTTCCAACCTAGCTTCTGCATTTGGAACTCATGTCCCTGCAAATAAGAAAATGTCATTTTTCCTTCTTTACTAGTAAAAATCATAGATACTGTGGGGACCTTACAAGGAAGAGGAGTAAAGCAAGCATGTTACGAATTCCTGGCTAAAGATATTAGCACCTTAGCCTGTGATGGAATCACTTGTTCTTTTCTTGTTTATATGTTTGACTTCTCTGTGAATTCTGTTTGCTTGCAAATGAAAGCTATACCCCAGTTATAACCTAAGAATAGGGGATGGGGGAAAGGGAGGGGAAGGAGGGGAGAGAGGGAGGAAGTGGGCGGAGGGAGAGTGATTTGTGGGATTACACCTGTGGTGCATCTTACAAGGGTATATATGAAACTTAGTAAATGTAGAATG
>CAUYPK010080756.1:0-23246 GCA_963574355.1 Loris lydekkerianus
GCCAGGAAGGCTATGTTGAATATTGGGATGAAAATGTGTCAAATGGTTTATGAAGCTAGTATATGATGCCCCATGATCATATCAATGTACATAGCTATGATTTAATAAATAAATAAATAAATAAATAAATAAATAAATTAAAAAAAAAAAATTGTATATATGTTTAATTTGAGGGTAAAGTTAGAAAAAAAACAAATCAATAGATAAAATAAAATAAAATCACCTAAAATCTTACCACACAGAGGTAACAATTATAATTATTTCAGAATATGCCTTTCTGACAATTTAGATGTGCAGATCTGTTTTAAAATATAAAATGGGTTATGATATACACAGTTTTGAAAGCCTTTATTTTCACTCCATAACATATTATAAAGATCTTTTCATATTAATAAGTATATCAGCATCAGCAGCACTAATTTCCATTAGATAAATTCCCCATAATTAATGTAACTTTATAATTTTTCCTCTATGCATACAGATACCACCCAACACCCTGATTCTGCATTCTTCCATGATTCTAAAGTCAATTTCAATGTTGGTCCTTTATCTAGAAAGTCCTAAGGTACTGTTGGGGCTTCAAAGAATTTTCTCACTATAAAGAAGTGATAACTATCTGACACGAGGAGGAAGTTAATTAACCTGATTTGATCATCTCACAATGTATACATGTATCAAAACATCCCAGTATACCCCATAAATATGTACAATAATTATTTATGAACTAAAATAAAACTTAAAGAATCTCAGGACCTGGAAGGTTATTTGCAAAAGCCATGTATTGATTGCTCTTTCTATGGCACTAATATGATACTTGTTTACAACTCTATTGCTTATAATGTTGTTCCTGGAACATCATTAAAATAGGCATATATAATAACAAATTTGGGAGAGATATAATTAAATACATTGGAAACAACTGAATTAAAAAGGTTCTTATTACTACAGTATTAAGTCTAATTTATTCCATATTAATTCTTCTGAATATTAAAAAAACTAAAATGTTAATTGGAGGGTTAGAAGTTTCTCTTAACTACTGGGCTCTGACTAGATTTGTTTTCAAAATATTGTAGAACCAGTTGAGTATAAAGACTCCTGGGAATATAAATAATTCCTTAAACATATGTTATTATCACTTGAGGCTTTAATCTTCACAGAAAGAATCATTAAAATTGCTTAGGTGTAAATTACATTCACTATATTTAAATTGTAACTTAAATGACCTTTATCTTTAAGTTCAACAAATTATTTTAATTTAATGCATTTTAATGTATTAATATTCATATTTAATTTTAGCTTACTAACATTTTGTTCCATTCACGTATATAATCGATTTTTCATAAAGAAACTAAAATACTTTTCACTTATCCCTTGAGACATTCTTAATTTCTCAAATATAAGAGGTTAAAATTTCTTAGAAGCAAGTCTCATTTACAAATTTAGATATTATTCTCTGGAACATGCTGAGCGCTGAGACGACATTCTAGATTTAATCCATTCAAATTTTTCAAAGCATTTCAAATGTCTCACAGGCAGCCATAAGAACCTAACAAGCAAAGTCTCCCTAGGTTTTAAATAACTCTTATAAATTTCATGACTCAAACTGGTATAGGCAGTTTTGTCAGCTTCTCTTACTATGTTGAATACAGTTAACCCACTTAGTCAGATTCTCTTACACCGTCCAAATTAAAAGTGAAAGCCTGAAATCAATTTCAAAAACAATGCTAACATTTTAAAAATAAATTAATGAAATAATGACACCAATAGAGTGCCCCAGAATGTTAGTGTTTTGATTATTTTGTTGTCTCCATACTATTTACAACTTTTTTTTGACTTGTAGTCACTCATTCACTTAGAAAAGGGCATTTTACTAAATTGAGCAGGTTGAAGTTGCAGGATGTCCCAGGAATTCTGCCATGTTGACTAGACATCAAAGACTCATTGAGAACCTGGGGTGGGGCAGAGCATTCTGAATTCTCCTCCACATGAATGTGTTCAATTCTTTCTATGACAGAATTTTGACTACCATGTCAAGTAGGGATTCTAAGTCCAGAGTGTAATATAGATTTAGTTTCACATCCACCAATTTTGAATCCATTTTTATTAGACTAAATTAATCTCTTTATTATCTGAATGGATCTTACATTTCTTTCTTCTTTTTCTATCAATCACTATTGTATAGAAGATCTCTCTCTTTAATTCTAATTTAGATTAAGCAATTGTATAAAAATTGTGGTTTGGTAGGCTTGTCAGATAAAATACTAAATACTCTGTTAAATTTAAGTTCCAGATTAATAACTTTTAATATTTTAGTATGTTCCATGTAATATTTGGAACATGTGTATACTAAAAAAAATTAAAAAATGATTTATGGTCTATTTGGAATTAAAAATTTAACTGGTACCCTATATTTTTATTTATGAAATCTGGACATCCTAATCCTTGCTTTAAATAATCCAGAAACTATTGCCTAAATTTTGCTTTGTTAGTGAATTTTATTCCCATACCTGTTCTGTAGATTCATCAAGATTAAAACCACGTCCTTTGTGCTCATGTCCCTCAGGAAAGGCTCAAAGCCTAGAGTTGATGCTCAATGAATATTTGTTTTATGGGGCCTTCCTCTGAGAAACTAAATCTGTCAGCCTCCAAATCAGTTTGGAAATGTACAATTATGTTGGCTGATATGAAGCTCTAGAAAACCATAAAACAAAACATACAGGACAAGAATTCCCTAGAAGATATTATATAATTTGACTCCAGATCTTCTTATTCAGTAACATAATGTTATATGAAACATAGATATTTTTACTTTATTTTACAAATATACCTAATTGGAGAAATATTTTTTCTTTCAAAGATAAGATTTGCATATTCACATGCTGCATTTGGTTTATCCAATATTGATAGTAAGAGAATTTAAGGCCTAATTTGGATAAGTTTGCTGTTGAGATGTTCCGGGCGCTGTGGGTGCTCATCTCCAGGCAGGTCATGCTCTGCCGGATGTGGTTTGCACAGTCCCTTGCCAGGGGTTAAAGGCCATGCTTCATTAGCAAGCTCGCCCCGCCAGGGCTCTCCCCACTGTAAAATGCGTGCAGACTACCTAGTGGCTCTGATTCCTGAGTGGTATTTATATGCTTGATTTAGTCGAGTGATCTTTAAAATACATTACAGACAAAATACAGGACAGTCAAGGAGATAGGCCCTAGAGCTCCTGGGTGCCTTTTCTGAAAACCAGAGTGACTTTAGAATTGGAATCTCAGATTTGGGAGATTTACTGCGTTTACTCTCAGAGAAGCCTGAAAGATCTTCAAGTCTTCAGTGTTCTCAGAATTACTTCTCGTGGAATTTTAGAGAGAAGAGTCAGAGGAATGGCCTACGCATCAATATTCTTTAAAACAGGGGTCCTCAAACTACGCTGCAGGCCACATGCAGCCCGCCAAGAACATTGATCTGGCCCTCTGGGTGTTTTTGCCACCGCTGCCTGCCCTGCTACAGTGTGCATGTGTGGAATGTATGTGGAACTCTCTGATTACCCTCCTCTCTGTCTCTCACTCCTCCTCTCAGTCGCTGGACTAACTGATGCACACTTGCATCACTTGTTACGACTAGTAGTGACAAATATGGAACCAGACATTGACCATCTCATTAGCCAAAAGCAGGCCCACGGTTCCCATTGAAATACTGGTAAGTTTTTTGATTTAGCTTTAGTTGTTCTTCATTTTAAATATTGTATTTGTTCCCTTTTTTTTTTTTTAATTCAAAATACAATATGTGCAGTGTACATAGGAATTTGTTCATAGTTTGTTTTTTTGTTTTTTTTTTAAACCATAGTCTGGCCCTCCAACGGTCTGAGGGACAGTGAACTGGCCCCCTGTTTAAAAAGTTTGAGGACCCCTGCTTTAAAACAAATGTGCCAAATCACTGTAACTATGGTATGAGCTCCCATGTGTGGTGTATGTGTGTGTGTGTGTGTGAGAAAGAGACTCTGTTACTAGCAATGCAGGGATAAAGAGAACTGGAGTGGTACCAATGTTACCAGCTAACCATTTTCACTGACCACTGCTGGTCAGTGAAGCCAATACATGGAGATGGGGAGTTTATAGTGTAGAAAGTGTTTAATATCACAGGCACCCTGTGAGGACATGGGAGGAATTTCTCAAATTCATCTCACTGAAAATTTAAAAGAAAACGTCTCCATACTTTGGTCAGAAAAAGCTAGGCAATTAGGTTAGCCAATTGGCTGGGTTTGGGCAGAACCACAGGGGTGTAGAAATTGTCTTCACTGCTGATTTTGTTCTCAGGGAGGGGGGGGGGAACACAATCCCAGTTGAGCAAGTTCCTCAGTGTGGGCCACCGGTCTAGATAGGTTGGCCATCCCACCAGAATGTAGACCCTGGAAGATATCTCAAACACTAGCCTTTGGTTTCTCAAGGGTGATGATATTGATGGGGAAGGTTAAGAATCTTTATGACCAACAGCTATGTGACTCTTAATAGCAATTATAAGAAAGCAAACTAGGGGACAGTGGCTGGTTATTAGCATGATTTTTAGCTATGGTTGTGCCTTTGCAAAGTTTAGGCCTTTCCACAGTCTTGCCTCGTGCTCCTTTATTAATTTTTAAAGGGCTGTTTCACCAAGACAAAAGATCCCCAACCTCCTTATGAAACTTACAGTTTAAAAGATCAAAAGTATTACTCAGACTCCACTAATGAAAATATAACCACTGTTAACAAATTAGGTGCATTTATCTTTGCAGTTATAAGTGATGTATATGTAGATAGATAGACAGACAGACACACACACACACACACACACACACACACACACACACACACAGAGTGGCATGCACACAAACTTTCTAGCCACCCTCTGTGTGTGTGTGTGTGTGTGTGTGTGTGTGTGTATAAAATAATCTCATGGGGCGGCGCCTGTGGTTTAAAGGAATAGAGCACTGGCCCTTTAAATAAATTTCTAGCACATGTATTTAAATTTTTCCATACATGTTTTTTACTTGCTGTGCTGATAGTTTGCCCTGGTTAATGAAGCCACCAGAATATACAGGAACCTTTTGTTCACACACACAAAAAAATATATCGTAAGTCGGAGAAGGGAAAGAATCCTATGCCTGTGAGTGGGAATGGAATATTTTAAAGAATATGGAAGTTAATTTGGGATTGAAGAATCAGCATTTCATAAAAAAAAAAAAAGAAGAAATGGAACGTTGTTGGTAATGTTCCAATATTCTTTTAAATCACTAATGAGTTGGAAGAATTCCAATGTACAAATTGGAAAGAAGCCTCGTGCTCCCCACAACAGGGGCCCTCCCTCGTTTTTCAGCCTCCTGGGACACCGGAGGATGTACACGGTTTCTAAAGGGGGGACTGTCCTTTCCACTCACATATCCATGTTAATAATGTTATAGCATCTATTAACCAAATTATTTTAAATGATAAAAATATCTATCTTCCAATATACAGGTGAATTAAATAAAATTATCAAGTCAAATGTGGTTTGCCTGCACTCTGTTTTTTTAGAGACAGAGTCTCACTTTGTCACCCTGGGTAGAGGGCTGTGGAGTCACAGCTCACAGCAACCTCCAGCTCTTGGGGTTAGGTGATTCTTTTACCTGAGCCTCCAGAGCAGCTGGGACTACAGGCACCCTCCACAACGCCCGGCTATTTTTTTTTTTTTTTTTTTTTTTTTGCAGTTTGGCTGGGGCCGGGTTTGAACCCGTCACCCTGGGTAAATGAGGGCAAAGCCCTACTCACTGAGCCACAGGCGCCGCCCCTCCCTGCACACTTTGATAGTAGGATTTTGTGTCCCCATTTCATGCCTTGCCCTTACGGTCCATCCTTTCTCTGTCAGAAGTACAGATTTCTCTGGTTTCTCACCTACAGAAATGGCCCTATGGAAAAGGAAGAGGGCCACAGTGGTGAATAAAGTTCATTCTCATTTATAAATAGGTTCTGTCCCCAGTGCAGGTTCTCCCCTTTAGAGAGCCAAAGAATTTGTCCCAGGTGGTGTTTGACTGGGAGGAGGAACATGCATAATTTTAAGCCTAAATAAGTTTCTCATTTCAGATTCCCCTTTTGTACCAGAAATGCAATTACTGGTGAGCTGGTAAACAGCCTACTCTTTCTACATGTAGTATATTCAGAGTTAGTAGAAAAACAGACAGCCTTTGCTGCTCATTTGCTATTTTAACAAATTGCCTTATGTATGTGTCTAGGCAAATGCAAAACTCCTCCTTTGCCATGATCAAAACCTAACAACAAAGGCCTGTTGATTGACTAAGTTGTTCAATTTCTAATTAGCAAATTTTGTTTTTACCTTTGTAGACACCATAAACAAACCCCTTTCACTTGGAAGCTAAAAAAGCAAAGATCCTCCGAATCTGTAAGTTATGACACATACTAAACAAAGACAGCCTAGGTTTTGATGTTTTCTGTGGTTTAAACTTATGCTCTAAACAAGAAAAAAAATAATACCTCAGCCATCAGTTCCTGAATCTCACAAAGGAAAATTAACCCCTTTGTCGAAAAACTGCCATCTTCTTACAAATATAGTTTTCTCATGTAGAGAAATAATAATATTTTAGTTAAAGCATATTAACAAGAAAGAGAAGGCTGGGCAGCTGTAGCACAGTGGTTACAGCGTCAGCCACATACACGGAAGTTGGCAGGTTCGAACCTGGCCAGGGCCAGCTAAACAACAATGACAGCTATAACAAAAAAGAGCTGGGCGTTGTGGCAGGTGCCTGTAGTCCCAGCTACTTGGGAGGCTGAGGCAAGAGAATCGCTTAAGCCCAAGAGTTTGAGGTTGCTGTGAGCTGTGACACCACTGCACTCTATCAAGGGAGACATAGTGAGACTCTGTCTCAAAAATTAATAATAATAATATAGAATTTTTATACTCTTGAAAAGAGATCTTGGTGAAACTTGTGTTAATAGAAAGGGGAAGGGAGGGGGGAGGTTTGAGTAGAGGGAGGGTGATGGGTTGGGCCACATCTATGGTGCATATTTTTATCTATAATAAAAAATAAATAAATAAAAAAGGAAAAAAAAAAAATGAAGTGTTACGCTGGGACTAGGAAGCCAGGCTGGAGAAGAAAGGAGAGAGACCGCTCTACGGTGACCTGTGCAGCCACTGGCTGTTGCTGGGCTGGGCAGGGCACATGGGGCCATTGAAGGCCAATCAACAGAGGTCAATCAGTTAAGGTTTAAAGAAACCAGTCAAAGTAACCCTGCTAGGTTTGAAGGACCCAGTCAGTCAGTATTTGTCAGCAAGATTTAAGTGACCAGGCAAGGCATAAAAGCCCCAAACAGCGAGCTGCAGAGTGTATTGGAGATATTCCACTGTATTCCACTGTATTGGAGGCTTTTCTGTCTTCCAGTAAACTATCGCTCTATCACTTCTGCTTGTCTGTGGCCATGAATTCATTCTTCCATTCCTGAGACCAAGAACTCGGCCAGGAGAAGAGAAATCTGGCATCACTATGGAGGAAGAATGTAGTGTGTCCAGCAAAGTAGTGGGATCGTTCTGCATGAGGTCTTAGTAAAGTGAGGAAAGTTAAGAATCTAGAAGATATTTCTCAGAAAGATGTAATGGGATTTAATAATAGATAATTAAAAAATATGATAATTATAAATATTTTTATAATTTTTTTATAAAATGAAAAGGATGATTTCGATCTTGGAAATCTAAAGGAACCTGGTGCCACTACTATAATGAAGGAACTGACAAATCAGAGGATGTATGGCAGTCCCAGGAAGGGAAAGTTTGGTGCCTGGTTCCTCAGGGTGGTAGAGAAATATCATTTAGCATCGAAGTACTGGGAATTTGAAGAGCGATCGTGAGGTTATTGTCAAGGATCTAAAGTTTATTCATCGTAGAATGGAAAGTGAAAATTGCCGTATTCTTATTCATAAATATTCTAGCTTCAAGGATTGCACCTATAATAACCAGAAACTTGTGAAAATGAAGTTCACTTAGATGAAACAGAATCATTTTCCAAGCTTACACACTCTACTGTACCTTCATGAGGTAAGGACTTTTAAATTCGATCAGTAAGAGAAACAAATCTGTATCAACCAGTGCCCTGACCCTTCCTTCTCAATTAGCAGTTATCGCTTACCTTGATCTAGCTAGATAAATAACCAAGTTAACCATTTGACTTAGGAAGCCACAAACCCACCTACCATTTGTTTGCCCTTTATTAATCCATACAATTGAGAAGATGACTCTAATGTAGTGATTTCAATCACATTTGAGTCAAATTAGAGAAAAGGAAAGGAAAAATTCTGACAACCAGGCCATGCTTCATATTTATTAAATCAGAATCTCAGCTGATGATGTTGGGACACTGGAATTTTAAAAATGCTCCCCATAGGATACTGATGTGCTGCATAAGGACTTTTTGGTCAAAGACAAATTGCATTTGTGACAGTGTCCCATAAAATTATAATGGAGCCAGAAAATTTCTATGGTTTAGTGACATTGTTACAGTTGGTTCCAACACAAAAAATTATTCACGTTTATTGTGATGCTGGTGTAAACAAATCTATCGAACTACCAGAACTATGGAACTACAACACATACAATTATGTACAGTGCATAATAATTGATAATGATAAATGGTTATGTCAACTAAAATTAATGCTAAAACAGCCACAGGGACGTCCTCCCGCAGATATTCCAATTCCAGATGAAGGCATTGTTGTCATAGGAGATGACAGCTCCATGTCTGTTACTATTCCTGAAGATCTTCCAGTGGGACAAGATGTGGGAGTGGAAGACAGTGATATT
This sequence comes from Loris lydekkerianus, assembly GCA_963574355.1. Lineage (NCBI taxonomy): Eukaryota > Metazoa > Chordata > Mammalia > Primates > Lorisidae > Loris > Loris lydekkerianus. Next base: position 8,806 of record CAUYPK010080756.1, read on the forward strand.
GATGATCCTGACCATGTGGAAGTCTAGGCTAATGTGTGTATTTATGTATTTGATTTTAATAAAAATGTTTTAAAAGTTAAAAATAAAAAATTTTAAAAGAAGAGAATGTTTATAGAATAAGGCTATAATAGAAGAGTATTTTTATATAGTTATACAATGTATGTTTAAAGTTATAATAGAATCAAAAAGTTTTAAAAAAAACTGAAAAAGCTTATACAGTAAAAAAGTCACAACAAACTAAGGTTAATTTATTATTGATAAAAAATATTTTTTTTAACTGCTAAATTGAGGGTAGCCTGAGTGTAGTGTTTTTACAGTCCATAGTAATTGGTGCATAGTCATCCCGGGCCTTCACGTTCACTCACCACTCACTGCCTCACCCACACCAACTTCCATTCTTGTAAGCTTCATTCATGGTAAGTGTTCTAAACAGTTTTTAAACTTTCATACCATATTTTACTGAACCTTGTCTGCATTTACATAAATTTAGACACAAATACTACCATTGTGTTGCAATTGCCTGTATTATTCAGTACAGTAACATGCTATACAGGTTTGTAGCCTAGGGTCAAAAGGCCATACCAGGAAGCCGAGGTGTCTAATAGACTATACCCAGTCTGGATGTGTGTAAGTATATTCTACAGTGTTTGCACAAAGACAAAATGGTCTGACGATATATTTCTTGGAACCTATCCCCACTGTTAAGTGATGCATATCTGTATAAGCACAGTTGAAAACCATGGCACTAGGGAACTGCCTCTAGGAAAAAATATATACTCCCTTCCTGTTTTTATTATTTTATCATGTTTATTTTTTAAAGGGAATATATTTATTTAACCACTTTATTGAGGTGTAATTGACACATAAAAAGCTGTACATTTTTAACATATACATCTTGATAAGTTTTTGAAACCATCACCATCATCAAGGATATAAACATATTCACCACCTCTCAAAGTTTTCACTTGCCTTCTTTATTATAAATGTGTGTGTGTGTGTGTGTGTGTTGTTAAGAATATTTACCATAGGTCTACCCTATTGGTAAATTTTAAGTATATACAGTACACAATATTGCTAGCTATAAATACTATTAGGTACATTAGTTTTATGAAACTTATTTATCTTGCATAACTGAAATGTCATACTATTTAAACATCATCTTATTACTCCCTCACTCCAGCCCTAGATAATCACTATTCTACTTTGCTTCTATGACCTTAAATTCCACATTTCTATGTTTTAAATGAGTATGTCCCCTAAAATTCATATGTTGTCCTAACCCCCACAGTGATACTATTAGGAGGTCGAGCCTCTAGAAGGTTATTGGGTTACAAGTGTGGCCCTCATGATTGAGATCAAGCTCTTATAAAAAACAACCCAGAAAGCTAGTTAATCCCTGCCACCAAGTGAGGACATTGAGAGAAGGTGTGATCTGTGAGCCAGGAAATACACCCACTCAAGACACAGAATCTGTCCCTGCCTTGATCTTAGACCCCCCCAGCCTCCAGAATTATAAGGAATAAATTGTTGTTATTTAAAAGCTAGCCAGTCTATGATATTTTGTTATAGCAGCCTGAACAGACTAAGATACACATATAATGAGATAATATAATGTTTATCTCTGTGCATTTGGCTTATTTCATTTAACATAATGCTGTACATGGCAGGATTTCCCTTTTTAAGGTTAAATAATATTTCTTAATCTATTCATCTATTGAAGGACATTTGATATTCAATGTCTTGGCTATTGTGAATAGTGTTGCAATAAACATGGGAATGCAGATATCTTTTCAAGATTGGATTTTAATTCCTTTGGGTATATATCCAGTAGTAGGATTGCTGGGTTATATTGTTGCTTTAGTTTTAAGGTTTTGAGAAAATGCCACATTTCTTTAACATACTCCATGGTGTCTTCCACTGGGTGGGGCTTTACCAATTTACATACCTGGCAGTAGTACATGGGCTCCCTTTTCTCCATCTTTAGTGACATTTATTATCTCTCTTCTTTTTCTAAACAATAGCCACCCTAACCATTGTGGGGTGACAGATCATTTGTGGTTTTAATTTGCATTTGGTAGTATTCAGCACTTTTTAATATACCTGTTGCCAATTTGTATGTCTTCCTTGAAGAAATGTTTATTCAAGTCCTTGTTCATTTTTTATGTGGTTATTTGCTTGTTTTTTTTTTTTGTTTTTTTTTTGCTATTCATTTGTATGAGTTTCTCATAGACTTCGGATATTTACTTCCTATCAGATATATGGTTTGTAAATATTTTCATCCATAAGTAGTCTTTTCATTTTATTCAGTATTTTCTTTGCTGTGCAGAAACTTTTCATTTTGTTGTGATCTCACCTGTCTATTTTTAGTTTTATTGCCTGTGGTTTTGACATCATATCCAAAACATCTTTGCCAAGACCAATGTCAAGGAGCTATGTAGTCTTCTAAGAGTTGTATGGTTTCAGGTCTTACATTTACAACTTAAATAAATTTTTAGTTAATTTTTGTGTGTGATGTAAGACACAGGTTTCATTTCATTCTTTTTTTTTTTTTTGGACAGAGTCTCACTTTCACCCTGGATAGATAGGGTGCCATGGCATCACCTCTAACTTTTGGGCTTTAAGCAATCCTCTTGCCTTAGCCTTCCAAGTAGTTGGGAGTACACGTTCCACCCTGCTTGTCCTGTTTTTCTATTTGTAGTAGAAATGGGGTCTCACTCTTGCTCAGACTGGTCTCAATATCCTGAGCAATCCACCCTCCTCAGGCATCCAGAGTGCTAGGATTACCACCTAGCCTATAGGTATAGGCCACCACACCATTCATTTAATGTGTATTTTCAGTTTTCTGAACACCAATTGTTAACAAACTATCCTTTTTCCATTGTGAATACTTGGCACCCTTGGCAAAAATTAGTTTACCATGTACATGTAGGTCTAATTCTGAGGTTTTATTCTTTTACATTGGTCTATATATCTATTTTATCATACTATAAAATACCATAATAATTGATTATCATAGCTTTGTAATATAATTTGGAATCAGGAAGTGTGATGCTTCCACCTTTGTTCTTGCTCAAGATTGTTTTGACTATGTGGTACTTTTATATTTTCATATGAATTTTAGGATTTTTTTTCTATTTCTATGAAAATGTCATTGTAATTTTTATAGGGTTCACATTAGTAGAGGGAAATAATTTTTTTTTCTTGCCAATTGCTAAGTTTGTGACTGAGATCTCTGTAACCAAAGGTAGATTAACAAGAAAAACATTTATACATTTTATGAACAAAAGAGCCTTCATAAATGAAGACCCAAAGTAACAGGGAAAAACTATGTTTTTATGGACAAAAAACAAAAGTGTAGGATCTGATGGTAATAAACTAAAAGAAACTTAACGAGAACTGTTTATTCAGATTTGCTTGATGTTTCTATGTCTTCATTCTTTTCTCCCAGATATGTAGTATAGAGAGAATCCCCAATCCTGAAAATAATATTTTATGATCTATTTTAGAGGAAGGCCAGAGAATTAGCTTATACCTACTTCAGGGGAGAATGGTGGAAGAAAGTTAGAAAGATGTTCCTCCCACTTCTGTTTTCTCAAATGCCAGGGTTCCATATTTTAGCATCCTCAATCCCATTGCATTGACTCTCCATATTGCTTTAAGCAATACAGACATTTCAACAATATTAATTCTTCCAATCCATGAAAAATAAGATAATCTACCATTTATTTGTGTCTACTTTAATTGTTTTCATCAATGTTTTATTGTTTTTAATGAATAGATCTTACCAACTTGGTTAAATTTGTGCCTAGGTATTTGATTATCTTTTGATGCTATTATAAATGGAATTATATTCTTAATTTCATTTTCAGAGAATTAATTCTTTGTCTACAAATACATAACTTTGTTATGCATAACATACTTTGTTGTATAACATGAATTTATTATGTTGATTTCATTTTCTGTAACTGTACAGAATTATTTTATTGTGATAGTTTTTCATGGAAAGTTTAGGATTTTCTATATATGAGGTCAGGTCATCAATAAACCACGATAATTTTACTTCTTTTCCAATTTGAATGCCTTTTACTTATTTCTCTTGCCTAGTTTCTCTGTCTAGGACTTCCGGTACTATGTTGAATTGAAGTGGTAAGAATGGGCATCTTTATCTTATTCATGAAAAGCTTTGAGTATAATGTTAGCTATGGGCTCATCATATGTATATTTTATTATTTTGAGGTACATTCCTTCTATATCCAATTTGTTGAGAGTTCTCATAATAAGAGAATCTTGAATTTTGTTTTTTATTTATTTATTTATTTATTTATTTTTGTATCTACTGAGATGATCATATGGTTTTGTCTTCATTCTGTTAATTGCTATCATTTATTTGTATATGTTAAACCACTCTTTTTATTCTCTGGATAAATTCCACTTGATCATGGTGCACAATCCTTTTAATATGATGTTGAATTTGTTTTGTTAGTAATTTTTTAAGGATTTTACACCTAAGTTCCTCAAAGATACTGGCCTATAGTTTCCTTTTTTTATAGAGTCCTTGTCTAGCTTTGGTCTCATATTAACCCTGGCCTCATTGAGTGAACTTAGCTGTGTTTTCTCCCCTTCAATATTTTGGAAAAGTTGAAGAATTATTAGCTTTAATTCTTCATTAAATGATTTGGTAGAATTGACTGATTAAGGAAGCTGTCATGGGCTTTTCTTTGGGGAGATTTTTGATTACTGTTTCAACTTTCTAACTTGTTATTGCACTGTTCAGATTTTTTTATTTTTTCATTGTTCAGTTTTTTTAGGTTATGTTTCAAGGAATTGATCCATTTCTTCTAGTTTATCTAATTTGTTGGCATATGATTATTCATAATAATCTCATAATCTTTTGTATGTCTTTGCTATCACTTGTAATGTCTCCTCTGTCATTTATAATTTTATTTGATTGGGGCTTCTTTCTTTTTCTTATTTTGGCTAGAGATTTGTCGATTTCGTTTACCTTTCCTTAGTAGTCAGGCCTTTTGGAGGAGTCTATGAGCTGGTTAGCAGGATCTACAACAGGATATTGAGAACAGGTTACAGTGTCTTTCTGCCTCTTCTCTCTGCTCCTTGCTGTCCCTAATGATTCAGCAGTGTTGATCCTCTCAGTGTCCTGGGTAGGGTGAAACAGAAATTCTTTTCTGCAAGGCTGGGGAAGAGAGATGATCACTTTGCTCTCTCTTTTTCTTGCAGACCAATTGTGGTCCACGAGGACCTCTCTTGACACAGAGCTGTGTTGCTTTAGGGGAAGGATGTTGCAGGTAAAGTGTAACTGCTCTTCTGACCTTAATCAGTGTGTCCACTCTCAGGTTTTTGGCTTCACTCAGATGGGAGAGCCTCAGGTAGACTCCAGGACTCCCATAAATGTACTCTTGTCCATATGTGGCTGTGTGGGACTAATGGCATTGGACTGTCCAATGCCATCATCTTGCTGATGTCACCCTGTTTTTAATCCTTTCTCCTAATTAGGCAGCCAACTGAATATATTGAGGATCATAAAATAATGTATTATATATATATTCCTCATCCTAGTAGGTGATACACATTTTCTCTCTGTGCTCTGCTCAAATAAAAATTCCATGCTTTTAAAAAACATTTATGACTGTGTAGTTAATTCATTTTTATTTACATTTTCATATCCATGTTTTGTTTTAGAAAACATTTATCATGGAGTTTTATGTTTTGCAGAACTGAATCTGCAATGAGGATCCATCAGCAGGTCGCCCCTACCTCCTGGGGTATGATTGGCAGAAACATGTTTTCCTGTGGAGTTCTGCCAATAGCCTTTGTGTACAACAAACAAGGCCATGTCTCAGGAAGGGTCTGGGTTGGATGACATGACAGACACTTTGGCAGAGCTTTCATTATTTAGCACACTGTTGTGAATTATTAATAAAACTCCATTGTGAGGACCTAGAAAAGTTGAAATGGTACTGTGAGTCTTGCAAATGCTTAGGTTCAATATATTATTAATTAGATTATAGAGTAATATAATATGTGAAGTGGGAAATAGTCAATCCAAGGCCAATAGTGGCAAACTTCTCTTGATATTTGAATGTGTAACGCCAAGCGTAAAAAGTAATAGCTCAGGAGTGGTTGGTTTTGCTACATAACAGAGAATTTCAGGAGCACAAGCCCTAAGAAAACAAGAGGCATTATTACTCCTGCCTTCAGAATAATTTCATATAGGGCTCTTTTTAAAAGCCCTGTGGACTTCCATATTTACTAACCATATTTTCTGATTTTTCTCATTTCAATCTTTTAAATGAAGGAACAAAATCTATTTCAACCTAAGGTTTTCATTCGTTCTAAGATATTTTATTTTATCTAGTACTCTGTTTCAACTTCACCCTAGACCAGCAGTTTTCAAACTGTGGATCACGACCCACGGGAACTGTATTAAAGGGCGGCGGCATTAGGAAGATTGAGAACCACTGCCCTAGACCATTAAAAAGCATTGAACTGAAAATCGAAAAACTTAGAGTTTTGTCACTCATTAATTATTTAATATCTTAAGCCTCCGTTTTCTTATGTAAGTAAATAGACACATTACTTTTCCCCCAGCCTCTTGTACAATGTAGGTATTAGGATAGGAGTAAAAATGTACACACATGTTGTTCCCAAAGCATTAATGAACTTATCTCCAGGGTTGTGTTCCCTTATTGCCCCTGTCAGACTATTGCTTTTTTATGAACCCAACTAAATCCTCTCATTGACATTCAAATATGCTCAATCTTCCCTTGTCTCTCTCTCTCACACACAGCCCAACATATCCTCAGAAGCTGTATCCTCCACTATCTGCTGCCTTATCCTCCTTGTACCAACTAGTTACACTCATCTGCAGTACTGTACTGGTGCATCCGATTTTACCTGCCTATTAGCTGTTAGCATTGTGACAAGTTTAGAGCTCTTCTGTTTTGTTCTTCATATTTTCTCACTAGATTTTTCCAATCTTCTTAGTCTAATCCTTACTCATGAAATTATTTCATTATATGCATCTGACTTTCATATATAGATACACCTTCAAGGTACTCCCTTGGGAAGCTATGCATGGATGGCATTGCCTAGTCCATCCTTCAAAGCAATTTTGGAACTCTTTTTCTGGAATGGCCATCAGAGCTGTCATTATATGAGGTCCGACAAGTAAGTCAGTGAACTCATCCTATAAAAAATGCTACATACCTCATTGCTGAATATCACTATGGTCACCTGCAAAGTATTCCCCTTGGCTATCTGGTGACTATAGTGATATTCAGCAATGAGGCATGTAGCACTTTTTCTAGGGTAAGTTTGACAAACTTAATTGTCCAGCCTCATATATATAATTAAGTTATATGTCTAGTTCAGACTACCCTCGCAGGTCCATACCCACATAACCAACCAAAATAATTTTCAAAATAATGTTCCATTTAAACTCATAATGTTTCCCCTAAAATCCTTTCATAGTCTCCTATATCAGTAATTGTGTCCTCACCAATTTAATTCTATGAACTAGAAATTAACAATCACCTCTGCTGTCAGTTTTTTCTTATAGTCTATATTTAATCTAATACATGTATGTGTGTGATACATGTATGTGTGTAATAATATATGTGTGTGTGTGTCTATATTGAATCTATACATGTATGTGTATATTAATCTATACATGTATAGTCTATATTTAATTACACACATGTATGTGTGTAATATATATGTGTGTGTGTGTGTGTGTGTGTGTATATATATATATATATATATATATATATATATACTTTTTTTTTTTTTTTTCAGTTTTGGCCAGGGCTGGGTTTGAACCCACCACCTCCAGCATATGGGGCTGGGGCCCTACTCCTCTGAGTCACAGGTGCCGCCCTAATCTATTATATATTTTTTAACTAACTGAATCTCTATATTTAATCCACTTCTCTATATTTTCACTGCCTAGATCTTTGTCCAAGATATTGTTCTCTTTTATCTGGACAAAATATTCTCCCACATACATTCTGCCATCCTGTTACTGGCTATCCTTACTGCAGTAAAACCAATCTTATAAAGATGTGACTCTGTTGATTTCATTTTTCTTTTTGTTTAAAACATAGATTCTAACCACGTGGGTTCACACTGTGCTATAAAAAAAGAAAAGTTTTAACACGACTTAAGCGGCCTATACAATCTGCGTAGCTCCTTTCTGCCCCACCCTCGCCTTCATTCCCTCCATGACCCCAGCTTTCATTCAGTATTCTCTCTTTTCTAATTATCTTTCTTCAGCAAGAATATTTTTGTACAACCTTCGATACTAATTTTAAGAATAGCTTCCTCAGGAAAATCTTCACTTTATTCATAGTTTCCTTTAAATGTACCTTCAAAAAAGTTCCCTTTTCTAATTATAAATTCATCAGTAACATTGATTAATGTCATCCTACCCTAGCATATCTCCTTGGTTCACTATTGTACCCTCAGGACCTAGTGGAGTGTGATTTATAGTAGGGGATCAGAAGTAGTTCAGTAAATAAATGGATAAATGGATAAATAAATCACTACCTAGAAGATATTTCCAAGTTCAGAAACTTGAGATATATTTAAATATAGTTATAGAATTGTATGCTAAGATTTAAAATAGTACATTAGATTAAGAAAATAGTTCAGGGGGCAGTGCTTGTGGCTCAGTGAGTAGGGCGCTGGGCCCATATACTGAGTGTGGTGGATTCAAACCCAGCCCCGGCCAAACACAACAACAACAACAACAACAAATAGCCAGTTGTTGTGGTGGGCACCTGTTGTCCCAGCTACTTGGGAGGCTGAGACAAGAGAATCGCCAAAGCCCAAGAACTATAGGATACTGTGAGCTATGATGCCATAGCACTCTACCCAGGGTGACAAAGTGAGACTATCTCTAAAAAAAAAGAAAAGAAAATAGTGTCATATTATGAATCTTTAATAATAAAGGATGTTAAATATTTGTTTTTTTCTATCATGCTTTTCTTTTCCCTAAGTTAGAAAATATATAGCACATTAGATAAAGAGAATATCAATGCCATTTTATAGATTTCAAATTAATAAAGGGAGCTAAATTTAGTTTCAACTGCCATATGTTTTTAATAAAACATTTTTAGTTTCTATTTACATTTTAAAGGAATATTATTTATTTGTTTTTTGCTCTATTGTACTTAATAAGGAAAATGATTTTCTGTTTTTCGTCTTGCATCTAAATGTTTAGTACATTTTTTCTTTATCATTTGCTTGATATTCCTGTGCTTTTATGAAATCATCTAAAATACTAGCTCTAACAATTTTTACATTTCTGTCTATAATGTGTATTTTAGACTTTTTAATACCAAGTAAATTACTGATGGCTTGATTACTTTCTCTATGTATAGCTTATAACAGAAACTTCTGGAGATATTACGCTTCTTGCTCCCTTTGCAATCATTTATGACCCATGTCCTTGCAAGGGTTATAATATTAAAAATTGACATATGTAGTTGAATATTAATCTTAATATATCATTAAATGGATAGCAATGTTAGTCAAGAAACTTGCTAGAAGGCAATATGTTCTAGGACAGACGACCTAAATGTTGAAAAGGAAAGATCTTACAGGTTAGCTGGTACCACTTACATTCATCATGTTCTAGATTTAGAGCCAGGGAGAGAACTTTTCATGATGATAGAAATATCCTAATCTGTGCTGTCTAAAAATTGCCACTAGTCACACGTAACTATTGAGTACTTGGAATGGATTTAGCATGACTAGGGAGCTGTGGTTAAATTATTTTTCCTTTAAATCAATTTAAACTTAGTACTCCCTTGTAATAGAGTGCATATCAAGTTTTGAATTATACAGTAACAAAAACTTGAGTTTTTGTAGATTTACCAACATTATCTATGAGGCTAGCCTGATAGGTGTCTAGTAATTTGTCGGTGTTCAAGCAAGAGTCTATCTCCAGGCTCGGCACCTATGGCTCAAGCGACTAAGATGCCAGACACATACGCCTGAGCTGGTGGGTTGGAATCCAGCCCAGGTCCACCAAACAACAATGATGGCTGCAACCAAAAAACAGCGAGCATTGTGGCAGGTACCTGTAGTCCCAGCTACTTAGGAGGTGGAGGTAGGAGAATCTCTTGAGCCCAGGAATTGGAGGTTGCTGTGAGCTGTGATGCTACGGCACTCTACCCAGGGCAACAGCTTGAGGCTCTGTCTCAAAAAACAAACAAACAAACAAAAAAACCCCTCTATTTCCAAGCAGCATTAGGAAAGGAACATGTCTGGAAACCAAGCAAGGAGTAACATGCAAAGCAACCCTTGGCAAGAGAATATAAGATATAATTATATAATTAGAAAATACAGAAAGAAATACAGCTTCCCTGCATCAGACAAAGCCAAGATGACAGAGAAAGAGAATGAACGGCCAGGCACACTGACTCATGCCTTTAATCCCAGTACTCTGGGCACCCTCAGGGCCAGGATTGATGGAGACCAGCCTGGGAAAAATAAGGCACCTGTCTCTACAAAAATTTTGAAATGAGCTGGGAATACTAGCCCACACCTATAATCCTAGCCGCTTGGGAGAATGAGGCATGAGGATCACTTGATTTCTGGAGTCTGAGACTGCAGTGAACTATGATCACACAGTTGCACTCTAGCCCCTGTGAAGAGCAAGACCCTGTCCTCCCAGCAACACTTGTCTCCCAAAAAGAAACAGAGAGAAAGATAAGGACAGGATTAGAATCGAGATTGATAAATAAGAATAATATTATAATATGCTAATTTGCTAATGATAGACAAGGTCTAATATTAACACAACTACAAACTTTCATTTATTTTAGAAAGACCTGAAAATTTAATTACTAAGGCAAATATTGATAACAAATACTACTATTTATTTTTTGGTTATTTCTTTTTATTGTTTCCAGAGTTCAAGCCATAATAATACTAAATACTGTTTAAGCCCTTTTTATAACAAAAATTCTTTTACGTTCTTGAAATTATGTCTTAATTCACTTTCAGAATAACACAAGGCACATTTATTTTTCTAAACTTTATAGAGAAAGGAACAGAAACAAAGAGATGGAGTGACTTCCTGAAGTCAAACCATAAGGCAAACTCACAGCCAGCATTGAACAGAGGCTGTTTGCTTCCAGAGCTGCTGTTCTTAACCACTGTTAGATTTCTCCTCTACAGTATACTGTAATATTTTTTATGATTGTAATTTTTTTTACAGGTTAATGTGAGGGTACATACTGTTAGGTTATGTTATTTATATTCAGAAGGTAAAATCCACAAAGTATGAAATGTAATTGAGTCCTTCACCCAAAGTATACTTTTTATTTAATATTTGAACATCTATAATAGTGCCTGCTAAATACTGCATATATATATACTTTTTTTTTTTTTAGACAGAGTCTCACTCAGTTGCCCTGGGATTGAGTGTCATGGCATCATAGGTCACAGCAACCTCAAAGTCTTGGGCTCAAGTAATCTTCATGCCTCAGCCTTCCGAGTAGCTGTGACTACAGGCACCCACCACCACACCCAGCTATTTTTAGAGACAAGGTTTTGCTCTTGCTCAGGGTAGTCTCAAACTCCTAACTCAAGCAATCTGCCTGCCTCAGCCTCACAGAGTGCTAGTATATACTGAGTATGTAATTAATGGTTCTTGGTGGGGTACAGTTGTTTATGCCTGTAATCCTAGGTGGATTTAGGATGGTTGCAAGAGGTTGCAATTTAGGTGGTTGCAAGAGGGAGGATTGCTTGAAGTCAAGAGTTCAAGACTAGCCTGAACAAGAGGGAGACCCTATTTCTACAAAAAAAAAATAGAAAAATTAGCCAGGCACAGGGGGCACACACCTGTGGTCCCAGCTGCTGTGAAGCTGAGGCAAGAGGATCACTTGAACTGAGGAGTTTGAGGTTGCAGTGAGATACGATGACACCACTGCACTCTAGCATGAGCAACAAAGAGAGATTCTGTCTCAAAAATAAATAAAATAAAATACAATATTCTTAAACCTGTAGAAGTCTTGAAAGAATATGCTTAATCGCTAAATAATATTTTTCAAGTTGAATGCTACTAATGATCCCAAATGAAAATATTGAATAGACTCCCATTTTTTCAAAATGAAAACATTTAATTTGAACAAAATAAGCAATAATCACATACAATGATAACATAAGTCAATATATTCTACTGAGAAAACCTATGCACTAGGAACTTGCCTGCAGTCCCTCATATATTTTTAAGCCTACTGATGATTCTATTAGGTGTTACTGTATTTTCCTCATTTTGAAGATGAGGAAACTGGAGCAGAGGAGTATTAACCAGTTTTCCCAAATCAAAAAGCTGGTAAGTGACAGAATCTGGATTCCTATACAAGGAATTGGAGTCCAAAGCTTGTGCTAAGCTACCATATTCCCATAACTATGCAAATAAATGTGAAAACATTTTACTACCTGTTCTAAATACTTATTTTTGGCTGAGTGGCTATTGAATTATTTAGGATATATTTTACCTTTGTATGTAGTCCTTTTTTTTTTTTAATTTTTACATATACACGTGTTCATTAGGTTTCCATTTTTTTGCCTTCACAAAATTAAAAAGGCTTAAATTTTAATAACAATAACAATGTTTAAAATAAGGACTAAAAAGAAAAACTTTATAAAGAACGAACAAACATAAATACATTCAGAAAAGGAATCAGAGAATTGCTACATTGAAATATTAAGCAATAATAATAATAATGCAAAGAAAGTAACATTCACATTGTCAAATAAGAGTATGTCTATTATATAACATTTTGACTCAGGTTCAGTATGTAGTCATCAGTTAACTTCTTATTTTTTTTTTTTTAAGTCTCAAAAAAATAGAGAACTTTTATAAATAAAAGTAACAGATAATTTAGAAAAACTGATCATGCCAAATCTTATAGACAATAGAAAAAGAAGAAATTCTTCAAAATTATTCTACTTGATCTGGGTACACCTGATATTAAAATTGAAGATAATATATTATTATAAAGGGGAAATTACAAATATATGTCACTTATAAATGAGGATGCAATATCCTAAACAACATATTAACAAGTTGATTTAAAAATTAATTTTTAAATAATGTACTTCGGTCAAAATTAAATCCAATTTATGTGAGAATTAGTCACTATTCAATTCACAGGGATCAACCCCTCAGTCATTTCTGATTGAGGTTACTAGATATTTTACTTTTTTATTTCTAAATAGTCTAGCCAAAGGTTTATCTATTTTATTTATTTTTTCAAAAAACCAACTTCTTGTTTCATTAATTTTCTGGATGATTCTTTTGTTTTCAATTTCATTAATCTCTGATTTAATTTTGGATATTTCTTTTCTTCTGCTGGGTTTAGGCTTGGATTTTTCTTCTTTTTCCAATTCTATCAGATGGCTTGTGAGTTTGTTGATATGCTCTCTTTCTGTTTTTCGAATGTAGGCTTCTAAAGAGATAAATTTTTCTTTCAGGACTGCTTTTGCTAGGTATCCCATAGGTTTTGGTAACTTGTGTCTTCATTGTTGTTATATTCAAGGAAGTTAATGATTTCCTTTTTTATTTCTTCCCACATCCAACTGTCATTCAGCATAAGGTTATTTAACTTCCATGCCTTTGTGTTAGGTTGAGCATTTTTAATGGACTTGAGTTCTACTTTTAGTGACTTGTGGTATGAGAAGATGCACGGTAGAATTTCAAGTCTTTTAAGTCGGTTGAGGTTTGTTTTGTGTCCTGCAATATGATCAATTTTGGAGAAAGTTCCATGCAATGATGAGAAGAATGTATAGTCTTTATCTTTGGGATGGAGTGTTCTATGTACATCTATTGAGCACAGTTGTTCTAGGGTCTCGTTTAAGTCTCTTAACATCTTTGTTTAATTTCTGTTTAGAGGATCTTTCCAGCTCTGAGACAGGGGTGTTGAAGTTCCCTGTTATTATGGTGTTATAGGATATCATATTGCTCAAACTAAGCAAGGTCTATTTCAAGATTCTGGGCGCATTTAAATAGAGTGCATAAATATTTAAAATTGAAATATCTTCTTGTTGTATTTTTCTCTTGACCAATATGAAGTGACCGTCATTGTCCTTTTTGACTTTAGTTGCTTTAAATCCACATGTATCTGAAAACAAGATTTTTTCTGAATTCTGTATGCCTGAAAAATTGACTTCCAACCTTTAACTCTGAGTTTTAATTTGTCTTTTTTTTTTTTTCCTTTTTTAAAAAAATTTTATTATAGATAAAAATATGCACCATAGATGTGGCCCAAACCTCCCTCCACCCAAACCTCCCCCCTCCCTTCCCCTTCCTTGGTCCTTTCCCCATAGTCTTGTGGTATAGTTGGGTTATAGCCTTCATGTGAAAGCTATAGTTTAGCTTCATAGTAGGGCTGAGTACATTGGATACTTTT
>CAUYPK010080757.1:0-51541 GCA_963574355.1 Loris lydekkerianus
GGTCGCTTTGGAATTAGTACCCTTTGAGCCAATGTGTTGTATGTTGTTGGTAATGGTAACACCAATGCACTTTTCTGTGGGGTTTAAGTTGTTTTTGTTTATAACAACACACACAAACGAAAAAAAAAAAAAAAAAAAACAACCAAGGTCCAAGGTAGAAACCAAAAAGGTTTACAGGCCTGGTCAGCATAGGGCAATACAGTAGGCAGGTGCAGGGAAAGTAGGCAGGTGTTGGTTGGTCTGACAACAATCACCAGCCTTCCCCAGATCTTCTTTCCCCTAACTGCTCTTTTTTAGGCCTTCTCTTTTAGTGTTTATAAGAATCTAGGTGACCTGGAATTAAGATATTTGATTCTTCCCACAGGCCACACAACTGAAAATTATAGGTACGACTATTAGCCTGTTAAAGTATAGCAGGTTCACAGTACCACTTTTTATCTTCCTTTTAATACATTTGGTACTTGGCATGTATTTTTATTCTTTTACTGCTTTGTGTTTCAGATTCTGTATATACAAGGAGGAGGGTAATAACTCCAGGACATTAAGGTTTGCTTACAAACAGTATTTTAAAATCGTAACCCCTCTCTGTGCACAAAGCCTTTTGCATTCTATTTTCTCATTTAATCATCTTTCATACTAAAGACATATTAACCTCTTTAAAAATGCCTCTCTGCCCTAATACTAGAGATTTAGGGGTTCTAAACAAACATGTGGAAAATGGGAGTCTTTCATGCCTTATTATTCGAGAAAGACATTCCAGCCCCTCTACAATGAAGATGTATTGAGGTGGGGTGGGGAAGGTAGTAATTCAGGCTATTCCCCTTACTCATTCTATTTCCTGTTGCACTTTCCTTTACCAGAAAATCAAAATAATTAAACTTTCCAATCAGGTATGTTCACGGTTTTTTGCAAATGAACAAAACTCTAAAATCTACAGGGGAGTTTAAAGTAGCAAATGTAAATACCAAAGTAAAGAAAAACGACACCCAGCCCTCACCCCCAGGGCTGCATGCTGCACTTGCTCGAACCTAAGAAGCCTAAAATCTTCACTCAGTTCTTAGAAAGCCCTTTCCTGAGGTATCTGGTCACTCCCTTGTCTGTGCCCCCGCCTTCCTTGTCTTGCTTTCAGATCTTGGTATTCACAAAAGCTGTGCTGTGCCTGCAATATTACTTGACAACAAGCCCACCATTATAGGCTTTTGCAGTTGGTACAACTAGCTCTCTTCACTGCCCACATCACTCTTATTATAGATCCAATTTCCCGCCTCCAAAATGCACAATTACCATGCAGACTCCTGGCTAGGAAATTTGTATTTTAATAATCTTTCCAAAGATTATCTCACTGCTCTACAAACAATGAGTGATCTGGAAATGCTAAGCATCATATTAGAAATGGAGTCCTTTACTTTGTTGCTTATGAATCAAATGAGCCCTCAGCACTCCTGCAATGAAGAAAGCAGGTCTTGTAGATATGGTGATCAAAAAAATCTTGTAGATATGGTGATCAAAAAAGTCTTCTCTGAAATGAGAATTAAAACATGAGAATGTCTCGACATTCAAAGAGCATTTAAGGAGAAAAGAATAGCCTATGGGAATGCCAGGGGTTCAGGAAGGGACTTGGTGCAAGCAAACAGTAGATAGGCCACCATGAGCAAGCAGAATAAGCAAGGTGTAAGCCAGGGGAGAGGTGAAGTTTCTAACCATCATAAAAACACTTGAAGTGCTTTCTGTGTGCCACAGAAGCAGCTTTGTTTTAGGAAAGACAAGATGTGATTTATGTTTTTAAAAGACTTCCACCTGTAATCCCAGCACTTGAAAGGCTGAGGAGGGTAGACTGCCTGAGCTTACAGGTTCAAGACCAGCTTGAGCCAGAGCAAGACTTCATCTAAAAATAGCCAGGCATTGTGGGGTGTCTGTAGTCCCAGCTACTCAGGAGGCTAAGGCAAGAGAATTGCTTGAGCCAAGGAGTCTGAGGTTGCTGTGAGCTATGACACCATAGCTCTACTTGGGGTTACAAAGTGAGACTCTGTCTCAAAAAAATAAATAAAATACTTGTGATTACTCAGTGGGAAGATACTGCCATAGTCCAGGTGAGTGATTATAGCAGCTTAGACTAGAGATGTGGTCATAGAGAAGTAGATATATGAAAAAGGTGACTTGACTCAGTGCCCTTAGCAGTGATTATGGCGCCAGCCACATGCACCTAGCTGGAGGGTTCAAAACCAGCCCAGGGCCAGCTAAACAACAATGACAATCTCAACAAAAAAATTGCCGGCCATTGTGATGGGCACCTGTAGTCCTAGCTACTCTGGAGGCTGAGGCAAGAGAATCACTTAAGTCCCAAAGTTGGAGGTTGCTGTGAGCTGTGATGCCACAGCACTCTACCCAGGGTGACATAATGAGACTCTGTCTCGAGTCACCTTTTTTTTTTTTTTTTTGATAGAGACAGAGTATCACTTAATCACCCTCAGTAGAGTGCCATGGCGTCACACAGCAACCTCCAACTCCTGGGCTTAGGCAATTCTCTTGCCTCAACCTCCCAAGTAGCTGGGACTACAGGCGCCCACCACAACACCCGGCTATTTTTTTGTTTTAGTTTGGCCAGGACCGTGTTTGAACCAGCCACCCTCAGTACATGGGGCTGGCGCCCTACCCACTGAGCCACAGGCGCTGCCCAAAAGGTGACTTTTTAAATGATACAAAACATGGTTTTTTTCCACAAAGTGGGAGATTACGGGTCAAACATAACTGGCAGACACCTTTTGTTTTGCCAGAAAAATTTCTTTTTAAAGAACCTGAGTTAGTTTGGTATCTAAAAATATCAGGATATCTTATTTCTCTTGGAGATCACTAGATCTGGCAAATGCTGGGCCCCTATTTCCTACAGGGTGGTAACTGGAGAGCGCGCAGGCTTTCCGGTTTACTAGTTCCCCCAACACCTAGCACCCTTCCCTCATTTATACCACCTGCTGGAGTTTTCTAGTCCTCTAATTAGGTACAATTTAAGGATGCCAAAAGCCCTTGTTCTCATAAAAGTATCTCAATTTGAACCTTTAAAACAGCAAAGTAGGTTCACATCAACTCAACACAATTTTGATCAACAGCTGGCTTTTGGTTTCACATGGGCTACCATCTCCTTTGTCAGGCGCCAAAACCCAAAGGTATACAGGGACAATTATACTCTGATTACACCAAACCAAAGGGGAGAAAAGGGAAGACACCTGCCAGATCCCACAACTGCCTGACTACTGATCAGACTGGTTATCTGTGCACACCAGGGAGCAACACAAAGTTCCCCAAGAACAGGGACCCCGTCCCTTTTCCATCAGGCACTAAAGTTCAGTATCTGACCATTTTTCTTTGGGAAAGAATTCTCAAGTTAAGGCTTGGCGCCCATAGCTTGGTGGTTAGGGCACCAGCCACATACATCAAGGCAGGCAGTTTGAACCCAGGCTGGGCCTGCTAAATGACAACCACTGCCAGAATGAAAAAAAAAGGCTGGGCATTGTGGCGGGTGCCTGTAGACCCAGCTACCTGGTTGGGATGCTGAGTCAAGAGAATTGCTTAAACCCAAGAGTTAGAGGTTGCTGTGAGCTGTGATGTCATTGTACTCCACAGCGACACAGTGAGACTTTGTCTCTAAGGAAAAAAAAAAAGAATTCTCAAGTTGACAACTTTTCTTTCCTCTAGAAAATGGCAACTGTAATCCAAGAAATGTAGAATTATCAGTCACTGATAAGGAAAGTAGTCTCCAGGGAGCTGGTGTGTGTTCCTGCTCTTATCTCCCAGCTGAATTGTCTTGGGCTCTTGGCTCTCTACAACCTTTTGCACCTCTCTCTTTCCACCTCATATTTCTTCATCACCCTAACCTAATTTCTACCTCTGGCCGGGATAAATAAGGTATATTTATCAAAATACCATGAACTTTCAATCCTCCTTAAGCTTCCAGAATATAAAAAGTTTAGGACCTAGAAAGTTCACCCATGAACCCACGGCTCGAACCCAACAATTTGTTATTTTCCGAGCAAAACGTCCTCGTCAGGAGATTTGCCATCTCCTCGGACTCCATACCCTAGGTGGGGGACCCTCCCCAAAGGAAGTGGCCTGTCCCCAGTGCCTCTTTGCAGAAGGCGGATCACCACCACCTTAGTGGGTCTTCCTTGTGTGGGAAAAATGCACGGTGTTTGGCACACACTCAGCTGCCAACCACTGGCAGCCACCGTCAGCCTCCGCATCCTGCTGGTGAGGTGGGCCGGGCGGCGCTGGGCCGACGGGCACTGGGGAGGGTCAGGGGTCCGGCGGGCGCGGTTCACCCACCTGCAGGCGGACGTTGAGCATCATGGAAGCCACGATGTAGAGGTAAGGGAAGTTGATGCGCAGCCGCCAGGCCAGATCGAAGAAGATGAGTAGCGTGCGAGTCAGCCCCTTGCAGAAGACCCCATAAGAGCGGGCGGCGGCCGAGCGCGAGAGCCGGACAGCCAGGCCCGACAGAGCCGCCGCCATATAGAGACCGGCTCCCCCACTGCCCGCCCGCCCGCCCTCTCCGCGCCGCGTCGCCCCGAGCCTCTGCCCCGGCCGCTGGCCCGCTCTCGGCGCGCTCACGGAGCGAGGGAGGCGGCGGCGGCGGCGGCTAAGCCGGCGGGCGGGCGGGCGGGCTCCGGGGTAGCGGAGTCCGTACGTCAGGCTAGGTGAAGCGCGTCCGCGAGCCACCGCCAGGTCCTAACCCGGCCGCGCGGCCTGACGTCACAAAGCCCACCCGCGCGTGCGCGGCTGTGGGCCCGGCCCCGCCCCTGCCACCTTCCCGCAGGTGAGGCGCGCATGCGTGGGCGAGGGGGCGTTGAGGGTTCCAGGCTAATGCTCTGTCTCCGTCCGCCCCCTATTGGTGAACCTGAGAATAAAAACAAAGAGAGGAGGTGAACAGTGGCAATAGTTGTGCAACAATGAGAATGTGCCTAATGCTCCTGAGCTATACACTTAAAAGTATTTACAGTGGTAAATTTTGTGTTACGTATATTTTACTACAGTTAAAAAGAAAATTAAAAAAAAATAAAATTAAAGGAGGCTTTTAGGAGCTGATTCACATTCTCCTGTGAATTGCTTTTGGTCACTAGCCCTTCTTGTTCAGTGTCCAGCTATATATAATATAATCTTTTAAAAGTTATGATAGTGATTAAAGCCACTGATGTAAAAAGTACAAATATTTAACTTGCAAACGTTCTGGGGTTTTTTGTTTTTGTAGGGTTCTTTTGTTGTTTGTTTGTTCTTTGAGACAAAGTCTCACTATGTAGCCCTTGGTAGGCTCACGGCAACCTCAAAGTCTTGGGTTAAGCGATTCTCTTGCCTCAGCCTCCCCAGTGGCTGGGATTACAGGTGCCCGCCACAACGCCCAGCTTTTTTTTGGTTGTAGTTGTCATTGTTGTTTAGCAGGTCTGGGCCGAGCTGGAACCCGCCAGCCTCAGGCTGGCATCCTACTCACTGAGCTACGAGCGCCAAGCCAGTTTTTTTGTTTTTTAACAGTGGGTTTGTTTCTTGAGACATGGTCTCCTCGCTATCACCTGGGCTACAGTGCTTTGGCGTCATCATAGCTTACTGTAACCTCAAACTCCTGGGCGCATGTGATCCTCCTGCCTCAGCCTCTGGAGTAGCTGCCAGTACAGATGCTATCGGGCCTGACTAATTTTTTTTCTATTTTTTGTGGAGATGAGGGTCTCCACTCGCTCTTGATCAGGCTGGTCTAGAGCTCTTGAGTGGTTTTTCATTCCTACTTAAGCATCTACGTTTCTCTTCTTCCTTCTAGTTTCAAATAACATATTTCACGTCTTATTACTTCTTTTTTTTTTTTTTTTTTTTTTGTTTTCTTTTTTTCTGAGAGGAGTCTCACTTCGCTGCCCCAAGCCCTAGGCTAGAGTGCCTGGGAGTCACAGCTCATAGCAACCTCAAACACTTGAGCTCAAGTGATCCTCTTGCTTCATCCTCCAGAGAAGCTGGGTCTACAGGCATCCAGCACCATGCCTGGCTAGTTTTTTTCTATTTTTAGTGGAGACCGGTTTTGCTCTTGCTCAGGCTGGTCTGGAACTCCTGAGCTTGAGCAATCCACCCGCCTCCGCCTCCCAGTGCTAGGATTACAGGCATGAGCTGCTGTGCTGGGCCAATGTCTTATTACTTATGCCCAAGGAACAGGAAGTCTGGAAAATTGGTACAAATGGGAAAAAAAGGTTTCATTAATGAAATGCAAAGCAAGCCAGGTGCGGTGGCTCTTGCCAGTAATCCTAACACATTGAAAGGCCCAGAAGGGTGGATTGCCTGAGCTAACAGGTTGGAGACCAGCCGGAGCCAGAGCAAGACTTTGTCTCTTAAAAAAACAAAAGAAAGAAAGACAGAAAAATAGCCAGGCATTGTGCCAGGCACCTGTAGTTCCAGCTACTTGGGAGGCTGAGGCAAGAGAAACACTTGAGCCCGAGTTTGAGGTTGCTGTGAGCTATAACACGAGGACACTCTACCAAGGGTGACAAAACTAAACTCTCTCAAAAAAAAAAAAAAAAAAAAGGGGAGCAACTCTAAAGTCTTTTTAAAAAGCAACAGTAGAAAGCAACTGTGTAAAATGGATTTATTTCAGGGTGAAATCCTTTGCCCCAGAATGGATTTGCAGTAATCATTTTAAAAACCATTTGAAATCTTTTGCCCCCAAACAGATTCATGTTCAAAGTCATTTTTTTAAACATCTTTTTTTTATGTCTTAGTAGGTAGGGCGCGGGCCCCATATACCAAGGGTGGTGGTTCAAACCCGGCCCTGGCCACACTGCATCAAAAAATAGCTGGGCATTGTGGCGGGCACTACTCGGGAGCTGAGGCAAGAGAATGGCTTAAACCCAGGAGTTGGAGGTTGCTGTGAGCTGTGTGATGCCACGGCACTCTACCTAGGTCAATAAAATGAGACTCTGTCTCTACAAAAAAAAAAAAAAAATTTATTTGTCTCTAACTGAAAAGGAAGATTATAAATCACAGAGTACATTTTTAGCATTGCCATTATGGTTATTCTTTAATATATATATATATATTTTTTATAAGTCATATCAAGATTTATTTTAAAAATACATGGTCACATCAGAAAGCACATTTTACAGTGGTAAAGCAGCAACACTTTTTATTTATTACAAATTCTAAAAAAGAACCCAACTTTATAAGTAAAAAGGAACACTGATTATCATTTAAAACATGTAAATTTAAAATTACATACTAAACAAAAAAAGCATTACATTCCCACAAATCCAATGTCTTTGTAGGTTTTTACAGACATGTAATTTCTATAGGGTTTGGGGCCCTATCAACAATTTCTATTAGGTACAAAGATAACAAAATGAAGCAATAAAACAATTGGGCATCCCTAGTAGACACCAAAGATAAAAGCCCATTCAGGTGTGGTCCAAAGAAACTCACCCCACACCCCGGGGGCAATACAAGTCTCTTAAGCAACTGGACCTCAGCCACACACTTTGCACAGCAAGGCTGTCAGTTCATGTGCGGGGACTGTAATATTCTTTAATATTTTTTCTTTAAATATCTACTATAAAAAAAGAATTACATTGGGCAGCACCTGTGGCTCAGAGGAGTAGGGCGCTGGCCCCATATGCCGGAGGTGGCTGGTTCATACTCAGCCCCGTCCAAAAAAAAACTGCAAAAAAAAAAAAAAAGAATTACACTTTTTGATGATAATACTGTATTTACTATTCATTTTATTCTAGGGCTAAATCATATTAAATAGGTATGTGAGGGTTCTTAGCTTTTGGCTAGCTTTAATGTGATTGTTCTTTTTAATTTATGAGACAGAGTCTCACTATGTTGCCCTCAGTAGAGTGCTGTGGCTTCACAGCTCACAACAACCTCTAACTCTTGGACTGAAGTGATTCTCTTGCCTCAGCCTCTCACATAGCTGGGACTACAGGCGCTCACCATAAAGCCCGGCTATTTTTTGTTGCATTTGTCATTGTTGTTTAGCTAGCCTGGCGGGTTCAAACCTGCCAGCCTGGGTGTATGTGGCCAGCACCTTACCCACTCAGCCATGGGCGCCGCCTTTACTGTGATTTTTAAAATAATATTTTTCAAAGACTTTTCACAAATCTTTAGTGTCCCTTATTTTTGCAGAATTGCATTTTGCCACATTTGTCATTAAAGAACTCACTTCCTTTTTTTTTTGTAAGTTAATTTTTTCCTTTCAGTGAATGTAAGTTGCTATCTTGAGCAGAGCAGAACACAGACTGATGAATTATCATTGTTTTTTAAGCTTTCCCCTCAAAAAAAAGCAGAATGAAAATGTCTTTGTGCACTATTTAGGAAAATAATTTAATTATTTGAAAGGTCAGACTCTTCAATGGAAGATTTGCCAGAAGACACAAATTTGATCTGGCAATGTATAAAAACGTTTGTGATCAGCTTAATTTATTCTCGGGCTTGTAAAGATTTTCTCTCGTGGAAAATTGTAGGTCCTGTTTATTTCATCTATGTTCTAAGAACAGATGGACTGTCACAATGTGAGATTATATATATTATACACACACACATACACACACACGTTGTGGCCATGAGGCATTTTAACAAGCCATTCAGTTGCCATAAAAGTTGCAAACAAAATTACCACAAAGCTAAACTGAGCCAGGTAAGAAGCCTGTTATGCTTAGATATAATGAGAAGTCAAAGAGAGCACAAAGGAAAACTAACAGATTTGAGGTTTTATATATATCAGGGTTAATTTGTTCCAAGCTACACCACAGGCTGGTAAAATGAGTCTAGGTTCATGACTTAACACTCAACTCAGTCTCAATTCACTGAGCATCTTTGTGATGACATCTTGCTAATTATAATTTGAGCTGGCTTGGTGCCCGTAGCTCAGTGGTTAGGGCACTGGCCACATGCACCAGGGTTGGCCGGTTCAAACCCGGCTGGGACCTGCTGAATAAGAATGACAACAACAATGAAAAAATAGCCAGGCATTGTGGCGGGTGTCTACATTCCGAGCTACTTGGAAGGCTGAGGCAAAAGAATCACTTAAGCCCAAGAGTTTGAGGTTGCTGTGAGCTGTGACATCACAGCATTCTACCGAGGGTGACATAGTGAGGCTCGGTCTCAAAAAAAAAAATTATAATTTGAGAAGCAAACATACAGGACAAATAATAGGTCGGTAGGAAAAGTATTTATATAGAGATACAAAGGATTGTAAGAAGAGGGAGGCAAAAAAGATGGTGAGGAAATAGGAAAATAATTTTATTAACAATTGGTCAAGAAGATTCATGGACTTTACCTACAGTCGTCCCTCCTGCTATCAGAGCTGTGTGTCAGGTGAGAGACATAGTAAAGCCTTTTTCCTTTTCAACATGATTTGGTGAGAAAAGCTCAGAGAAGCCAGGTTCCAAGTTTAGAGATTTCTCAGTTCCCCGTAAAATGGTTCTGTAAAATGAGGATAAGGACACCCAACCTACAGGGCATTTGTAAGAAGTAAATGAGATCAGAAATGTACAGCATCCAGCACAATCCCACACAGATAGAGGGCACCCAGAAAGTTGTAGCTATTTTCATGCTCAGAGCCCTTGAGTCCTTAGTCAGAGTGCAGGTTTAGTGGAGCCATTAGTATTCATGATTAATAATGTTTATGGGTCACAGGCAAGGGAAACAACTTGATCCTTCTGCTGGAGGAGAGGATGCACTCAAATAATCCAAAATGTGTAGCCACCGTTGTAGCGGGCGCCTGTAGTCCCAGCTACCTGGGAGGCTGAGGCAAGAGAATCACTTAAGCCCAAGAGTTGGAGGTTGCTGTGAGCTGTGATGCTACAGGACTTTACCGAGGACAACAAAGTGGACTGTGTCTCAAAAAATAATAATAGGGTGGTGTCTGTGGCTCAGTGAGTAGGGTGCCAGCCCCACATACCGAGGGTGGCGGGTTCAAACCCAGCCCCGGCCAAACTGCAACAAAAAAAATTAGTTGGGTGTTGTGGTGGGCACCTGTAGTCCCAGCTACTCAGAAAGCTGAGGCAAGAGAATCGCCTAAGCCCATGAGCTGGAGGTTGCTGTGAGCTGTGATGCCACCACACTCTACTGAGGGAGACAAAATGAGACTCTGTCTCTAAAAAAAAAAAGTAATAATAATCCAAAAGTTTGATCTGAAATTATTTGTATTTCTTTGCTCATTCCTATAGACACCTGAAAGTATGGAAATGGGGTGTGGGTTTAAACATGGGAGTTTAGGGCTGGGCACGATAGTTCAAGCCTGTAATCCTACCACTCTGGGAGGCTGAGGCAGATGGATTGCCTGACTAACAGGTTAAAGACCAGCCTGAGCCAGAGCGAGACCCCATCTCTAAAAATAGTTGGGCATTGTAGCAGGCACCTGTAGTCCCAGCTACTTGGGAGGCTGAGGCAAGAGTATCTCTGAGCAAAAGAATCAGTTGAGCCCAAGAGTTGGAGGTTACTGTGAGCCTTAACATTACAGCACTCTACTGAGGGCAACAAAGTATGACTGTCTCAAAAATAAATGAGTATTTAATAAATAAATATAATATACATGGGAGTTTAGTTGCCATTTTGAGAAAATGTACATTCCATTTTTTTTTTTTTGAGACCTAGTCTCACTCAGTGGCCCTCAGGTTGAATGCCATGGTGTAATAGCTCATAGCACCCTCCAACTCCTGAGCTCAAGCGATCCCCCTGCTTTAGCCTCCTGAGTAGTTGGGATTACGAGCACCTGCCACAACACCCGGCTAGTTTTTCTAATTTTAGTAGAGATGGGGTCTCATTCTTGCTCGGGCTTGTGCATGTTTCCAGTCTTTCAGTGAAACCTGACATATAATATCTTTCTAGGCACCTGACATATAATATCATAAATCATAGATCAAAGTCAATGTGAGTTGTTGACACAATACATAAGGAAGTAGTTCATAAAGTTAAGTGAAAAAAGTAAGGGGAAGAAAAGTATATATACAATGCCACTATTAATCCTAGAAATGAAAGGGTATGCAAATACACATATAGACACACAGATACACAAATACATATATACATACATATGTTATATGTTATACATATATGTACCTATACATGTTTATGTATGCATATATTGTTTATATATATATATATTATATTTATATATTTTTTTGAGACAGAGTCTCAGTATATTGCCCTCAGTAGAGTGCTGTGACGCCAGAGCACAGCAACCTCCAACTCTTGGTTTAAGCGATTCTCTTGCCTCAACCTCCCAAGTAGGTGGGACTACAGGCGCCCGACACCACACCTGGCTATATTTTTGTTGCAGTTGTCATTGTTGGTTAGCTGGCCGGGGCGGCTTGAACCCGCCAGCCTCGGTGCATGTGGCTGGTTCTGTAATCATTGTTCTACAAGCACAAAACCTGTTTCTTTACTCTTTAAATAAAAAGATAAATTATAAATTTATTTTAAAGTGGTTACCTATAAAGCAGCGGTTCTCAACCTCTGGGTCATGACCCCCAGGAACTGTATTAAAGGGCCGCGGCATTAGGAAGGTTGAGAACAAGTGCTATAAAGGGAGGGAAGGGATTTATATTTCTCCAGGCCATGTGTGGCAGCTCACATCTGTAATCCTAGCACTTTGGGAGGCTGAGGCAGGAGGATCACATGTGGCCAGGAATTTGAGACCAGTCTGAGCAAGAACCAGACCCCCTCTCTACCAAAAATAGAAAAATTAGCCAGGTGTAGTGGCTGGTACCTGTAGTCCCAGCTACTCAGAGGCTGAAGCAGGAGGATCACTTGAGTCTAGGAGTTGGAGGTTGCTGTGAGCCAGGGTGCCACCATAGCACTGTAGCCTGGGCAATAGAGTAAACTTTGTCTCAAAAAAAAGGAATAATACTACAAAGGAATGAAACATATCAAAACATGCAAATCCCTGAGTTAATTATGGTACTAATTATGTGTTTGTTTCCTAGAGCTGCCATAACAAACTACTACAAATTGAGGGGCTTAAAACAACAGAAATTTATTCTCTTATAGTTTTGGAGGTAATCAAGGTGTTAGCAGGGCTATATTCCCCTGAGAGTTCCAGGGAGCATCCTTCCTTGCCTTTTCCAGCTTCTAGTAGTTGCTGGCAATCTTTGGCATTCCTTGCTTTGTAGCTACATCATCACTCCCCTCTCTTCCTATGGCTGACTTCCCTGTGTGGGTGTCTGTGTGTCCTCTCCTCTTACAAGGACACCAGCCATTTAAGGACACCACCCTGCTCCAGTGGGACTTCATCTTAACTAGTTGCATCTGCAGAGACCTTGTTTCTAAGTAAGGTCACATTCTTAAAACCGGGATAGACATGAATTTTAAGAGAATATTATTCAGCTACAGGATTCAGTGTAACAAAGCAATGATCTCATGTGTCACCTTTGGGAAATTATTGGAGAGAAACTCATTTTTGTAAAATAGTATTAATAAATAAAAGGAAAGAATTAAAGATGTATCCCACTTTACCTGTTTGAACTCTACCTCAGGGGTTAGCAGGTAGTAGATAAAGATACAAAGATACATCCTTTTATAGATGGCTCCAGCTTACAAATAAAACAGAAATGTTAAAATTAGAGTATCACCATTTTGCAGGCATTAATGAATTAATGAGCTTAAGGAATGATCACTGATGGCTGCTAATCTCACAAAAACATAATCACAAATATGTGACTCCTGACAAAATACCATTGGGAAGGGACAGTGCCTGTGGCTCAGTGGGTAGGGCGCTGGCCCCATATACTGAGAGTGGCGGGTTCGAACCCGGCCCCGGCCAAACTGCAATAAAAAATAGCCGGGCACTGTGGCAGGCACCTGTAATCCAGCTTCTTGGGAGGCTGAGGCAAGAGAATCGCTTAAGCCCAAGAGTTTGAGGTTGCTGTGAGCTGTGATGCCATAGCACTCTACCTAGGGCAACAGAGTCTCTGGGTAGACTCTGTCTCAAAAAAAAAAAACAATGTCTAGCAAGAGAAAAAAACCTTTGATCTTATTTAAGCCATTGTCACTTTAGGTCCCTATCATTTGGACTGAAAGTAATCCTCATCAATATAGTGGATATCTTTTGTTTTTGCCTCCCCAGCCACAATTTCCTGTTCTCTTAGGGGGACTTTCTCTACCCTATTTTCACTACCCTGTGGTGCTGGTGGACTGTGAGTCATCTTCTCTTTCCCCCAATAGGTAGGTGACCAAACAAAACCAACTAAGACCCCGCCCCTCAATCAGGAATGGAAACCTGGGCAGAGTGGCAAAGGGGTCCTTAGGCACACTGTTAAATTACTGTGATGTCAGTACCCCCAAAATAAGATCCTTCTGGGTCCCAGAGTAGCCCTGGATTCTATCTTTTCTGAGTTCTGGTTACTCAACTTTTCATTTGTTTTTCCTTTGAATCTGTGAGCTGTCTACTATTCTTTCCACTAATGTGTGTGTGTGTGTGTGTGTGTGTGTGTGTGTGTGTGTGTGTCTTAATCTGGAATAGCTTTCTGTTGCCTGCAACCCGTGACCCACAGCTGATGTGCTCCCACCATTTTAATCTATCTGTGCTACTATAACAAACTATCACAGACTGGGTAACTTATAAATTATGGAAACGTATTTCTTTTCTTTCTTTCTTTTTTTTTTGAGACTGGGTCTCACTTTGTCACCCTTGGTAGACATACCTCACAACAACCTCAAACTCTTGGGCTTAAGTGATTCTCTTGCCTCAGCCTCCCTCTGAGTAGCTAGGACTATAGGTGCCCACCATAACACCCGACTATTTTTTTTATTTTTTAGAGACGAGGTCTCACTCTGGCTCAGACTAGTTTCAAACCAATGCACTCAGGTAATCCACCCACTTCAGCCTCCCAAGTGCTAGGATTACAGGCATGAGCCATTGCACTCTGCCATTTTTTTTTTTTTTTTAGATAGAGTCTCAAGCCATCACCCTGAGGCATGAGCCACTGCACCCCACCTCAACATAAATGTTTAAAATACTGAATTCAATTATAAGAAAACTTGTAAGTATATTTAAAATGACCTGGTTATGGGAATCTCCTCTTTTTTTTTTTTTTGAGACAGAGTTTTACTATGTCACCCTTGGTAGAGTGCTGTAGTATCACAGCTCACAGCAACCTCATACTCTTGGGTTTAAGTGATTCTCTTGCCTTGGCCTCACAAGTAGCTGGGACGACGGTCCCCTGCCACAACGTCTGCCTATTTTTTGTTGTTGTTGTTGTTGTTGTCATTGTTGTTTAGCAGGCTGGGACCAGGTTCGAACCTACCAACCCCGAGTGCATGTGGCCAGTACCCTAACCACTGAGCTATGAGCCCTGAGTGGGGAATCTCCTTTTTCTTTTTTTTTTCCTAGGGATCTCCTTTTTCAATGGTCAACTTTGCTGAATCTGGTCAACTTTGCTGAATCTAAATATAGATCAAATATTTCTGATGAACATTTAGTGTCTGAATTGACTGAACTGTAAAATTGAACAGTGCTGTAAAAGATACACTGAACTAAAATGTAATGTAAAATATATACCACCAGATTTCAAAGACTTAGTATGAAAAAAAGAATGTAAAAGGCTGGGCTCTATGGCTCACGCCTGTAATCCTAATACTGAGATGGGTGGATTGCCTGAGCTCAGGAGTGTGAGACCAGCCTGAGAAAGAGCAAGACCCCATGTCTAAAAATAGTCAGGCGTTGTAGCGGGTACCTGTAGTTCCAGCTACTTAGGAGGCTGAGACAACAGGATCACTTGAACCCAAAAGTTTGAAGTTGTTGTGAGCTATAAGCCTGACACTAAGGCACTCTACCAAGGGCGACAAAGTGATAGTCAAAAAAAAAAAAAAAAAAAGGAATGTAAAAAAAGAACGTAAGGGCCAAGGTACTCACACCTATAATCCCAGTACTTAGTTTATTTTTTTGAGACAGTCTCACTAAGTCAAACTTTTGGGCATAAGAGATTCTCTTGAGTCAGCCTCCCAATTAGCTGGACTACAGGTGCCAACCACAACGCCCTGGTATTTTTTTGTTGTAGTTGTCATTGTTGTTTGGCAGGCCCAGGCTGGGCTCAGACCCGCCAGCCTTGGTGCATGTGGCTGGCACCATAACCACTGTGCTATAGGCGCCAAGCCTAATCCTAGTACTTTGGCAGGTCAAGGCTGGAGGATTACTTGAGACCACCCACAGCAAGAGCAAGACTCCGTCTCTACAAAAAAAAAAAAAGTAATAATAATAGAAAAATTAGCTAGGTGAAGTGTTCAAGCAGCTGTAGTCCCAGCTACTAGAGTGTGAGACAAGAGGATCACCTGAGCCTAGGAGTTTGAGGTTGCAGTAAGTTATGATGACACCACTGCACCCTGGCCCTGGTCATCTTGTCAAAAAAAATAAAAGAATATAATTGTGGATGTAGAAATTGGAATCAGCTAAGGAGTGTAAAAAAGTTACTGCTCTCCCCTCAAAAAAAGAATGTAAAATATCCAAACAATTCTTATATTGATTACATGTTGAAATTATAGTCTTTTTTTTTTTCATTTTCTGACCGGGGCTGGGTTTGAACCTGCCACCTCCGGCAAATGGGGCTGGTGCCCTACTCCTTTGAGCTACAGGTGCCACCTGAAATGATAGTCTTTTAGCTATATTGGATTGAGTAAAATATGCAATGAAAATGAATTACATTTGTTTTCTTTTACTCTTTTCAGTGTTGCTACCAGAAGAACACTTATATGTGTGGTTTGCATTGTATTTCTATGGAACATTCCCAGGAAGTGAAGCTGGGAACCTTAGAGGATAAAGGAACAGCCAGTATTGGGATCTGGAGGGGTGAGAGAGAATCCTGTTATCTCTCCCACTCCAATTGTAGGACAAAAGCTGTAAGTAATCAGGAAGGACTGGACCCAAGCAAACAGCTTGCCCTTGGGTTAGACTGTTTGGCTGACTCTGGTCACTCTCTGACAGTCCAGGCTCAGCTTTGCTGGCCCAGCTGGACCCATGGAGTTCTTCTTTACCACCGCGCCTGGCTAATTTTTTTATGTTTCGAGGAGCTGGGGTCTCCCTAATTACCAGGCTTCCTATGACCTTAATAATAATAAAACAAAAGAAAAATCTAGGCCACGCACTATGACTCAGCACTTTGGGAGGCTGAAGCCGAAGGATAACTTGAGGCCAGGAGTTGGAGACCAACCCGAGCAATATTGCGAGACCTTGTCTCTACAAAAATTTAAAAAATTAGCTGGAGGTGGTGGCATGTGATTGTAATCCCAGCTAGTAGGGAGGCTGAGGTAGGAGGATTATTCAAACCTAGGAGTTTGAGGCTGCAGAGAGCTCTGATCACATCACTGCATTCCAGCATAGGCAATAAAGTAAGATGCCCTCTCTAAAAAATAAAATAAAACAGGCTCAGCACCTGTAGCTCAGTGGCTAGGGCACTGTCCACATACACCAGGGCTTGTGGGTTCAAACCCAGCCTGGGCCTGCCAAAAACATTAACAACTACAACGACAAAAAAATAGCCAGGTGTTGTGGCGGGCGTCTGCAGTCCCACCTACGTGGGAGGCTGAGGCAAGAGACTCGCTTAAGCCCAAGAGTTGGAGGTTGCTGTGAACTGTGATGCTATGGCACTCTACCAAGGGCAACATAATGAGACTCTGTCTCAAAATTAAATAAATAAAGTAAATAAAATAAAAGACCTAAGCAGTGAGTTATTAGTACTAGCTTGCTCCTTCCCATCTTTACAGCCCTTAGTGAGCTTGTGGACCCAAAGAATTGAGAACACAAAGTTCATTCTCCTCATCGTACAGATGAGCAAAAAGTGGTGACCTACAAAGTCACGAGTCCACTGATGGCTAAGCTGTGGTCAGGCTGGCAGCAGCAGGGACAGTTCCTGGGCCCCTACCTCAGTGTTCCTTCCCCGGTGCCATGATTCCAAGATAAAATGGCAACAAGGCTTACATGATCAAGAAAATATAGTCATTTTCTCTGGGCCACTAGGTGCTCATATTTAAGGAAATCTGGAGCATACCCTGGGGGCTTTGGTCCTTTTCATTAAGAAGGCAGAGTATAGTTATACACTCAGATCTTCTTAATTTCCTTTTCGAAATCTATTACAGTGAGTTTAATTTTTACTCATGTTTTTGGTAGGTAATACATGCACAGAGTATAACATTTGAGAAGAACAAAAGGGGAAATAAAAGTATCCCTCACACTCTTCTGCCCTAGGTACCCAGTCTCCCTCCCAAAAATCATCACTCTCTTATTTCTTGGGTCTCATTCCAGATATATTCTATGCATCCATAAGCATGTATATATAACAGAGAATTTTCCTTATTTGAGCAAATTTGTGAATTTTTTCCTGCCTTGCAGTCCACAAGAATCAGAAGACTCCTGCCAAATTGCTAATTAAAAGATCAGCATAGTGATTGGCACACATACTAAGAATTCAACAGCAATAGCCACCAGAGAAATGCAAATTGAAGACACAATGAGAAACCACTAGTAAACCACCAGAATGACTAAAATTAGTAAAACAGATTAAAAAAAAAAAAACAAAAACAGCTTTCAACTCCAAGCAGTGATGGGGATACATTATTGAGAATGTGACATGGGATAGTCACTTTGGGAAAATGTCTTATAGTTTTCTTATAAAACAAATTATATGACCTGACAATCTCATCCTATGAACTTACCCATTATAAATGAAAATGTGTGTGTAAAAAAAGGTTCTTAACAGCTTTACTTATTTTATTTATTTATTTATTTATTTATTTATTGCAGTTTTTGGCCAGGGCTGGGTTTGGACCCACCACCTCCAGCATATGGGGCTGTTACCCTACTCCTTTGAGCCACAGGCACTGCCCAGCAGTTTTACTTATAATAGCCCATGTTGGGGGGCAGCGCCTGTGGCTCAAAGGACTAGGGCCCCGGCCGCATCTGGTGGAGGTGACGGATTCAAGCCCAGCCCCAGCCCAAAACTGCAAAAACTGAAAAAAAAGAAAAAAAAAAATAGCCCATGTTGGAAATACCCTAGGTGTGTTCATCAACAGGAAATGGATAAGCAATAATATATCCTACAATGAATTGCTATGCAGCAATAAAAAGAATGAACTTTTTTTTTTTTTTTTTTTTTTTTTTTGAGATAGAGTCTCATTCTGTCACCCTGGGTAGAGTTCCATGGCATCATAGTTCACAGCAACCTCAAACTTTTGGGTTTGAGCAATCCTCTTGCCTCAGCTTCTCAAATAGCTAGGACTATAGGTATCTACCAAAATGCCCAGCTGTTTTTTCTATCTTTAATAGAGAGGGAGTCTTGCTCTCACTCAGGGTGGTCTGGAACTCCTGAGTACAAGCAATCCACCCTCCTCCACTTCCCAGAATGCTAGGATTATAGCCGTGAGCCACCACGCCTGGCCAGGAATGAACTTTTGACACATGCAACATGAATAAACCTCAAAAGCATTATGCTGGGACAAGAAGTCAGATTCAAGAGTATGTTCCATACCATTCCATGTTTATGAAGTTCTTAAAAAGGTGAGACTAACCTATAAAAAGATCACAAGATCACAACAAGACTTGCCTTTGGGAGTGAGGCAGAGATTGACTGGAAAGAGATATTCTGAGGGATGATAATATTTTATATTTCAATGGCATTTGCATTAAACAGGTACAG
The DNA here is from genome assembly GCA_963574355.1 of Loris lydekkerianus. Taxonomy (NCBI): domain Eukaryota; kingdom Metazoa; phylum Chordata; class Mammalia; order Primates; family Lorisidae; genus Loris; species Loris lydekkerianus. Next base: position 18,645 of record CAUYPK010080757.1, read on the forward strand.
GGACTTGTCAAAACTCAGTAAATTAGTGGGTACAACAGCATGCACCTGTAGGCCCAGCTACCTGAGAGGCTGAGGCAAGAGGATCACTTGAGCCCAGGAATTTGAGACTACCCTGGGCAACATAAATCCTGTGTCCAAAAAAAATAAATAAACAGATTTTTAAACATTTAAATAATAAACTCTGTGACAGATAAACTTAAGATTTGTACATTTCATTATAATCTATATATCTATTTCATTATAAAATCTATATATCTATTTCATTATAAAAAAAGAAAAGGAACTATCTATTTCATTATAAAAAAAGAAAAGGAACTATAAGCAAATGTTGAACTCTAATTAATGATATGCATGCTGAAGTGTTTAGGGGTGTACTGATTTGTGTAATTTATTTTCTTTTTCTTTTTTTTGTAAACCCTTCTTCCTGCACACTGAAGTAAATTCTTTTGAAATGCATCAAAAAATAGATGAATTATTGAATGGTATGTGATAAAGCAAGTATAGTAAAATGTTCATTGTAGAATTTAGGTGGATATATGAATATTATCTGTATATTTTTCAACTTTTCTGTGTTTTCAAAATTTTTTACAATAAAATTTGGGGAGAAAAGATAAAAGAGAAGTACAGGTTTCAAGAATATACTTCTCTGGCTGGGCTCAGTGGCTCACACCTGTAATCCTAAGACTCTGGGAAGCCGAGGTGGGAAGCCTAAGCAAGAGTGAGATCTTGTCTCTAAAAAATAGCTGGGCCTTGTGGCAGGGCCTATAGTCCCAGCTACTTGGGAGGCTGAAGCAAGAGGATCACTTGAGCACAAGAGTTGGAGGTTGCAGTGAGCTATGACAACATGGCATTCCATGGAGGCTAACAAAGTGACACTCTGTCTCCAAAAAAAAAAAAAAAAGAAAGAAAAGAAAAGGATGTACTTCTCTGGTGGGGTCTGATGGCTCACACCTATAATCCTAGCATTTTAGAGGCTGAGCTGGGAAGATCACTTGAGCCCAGGAGTTCAGAGCGCAGCCCGAGCAACAACACAAGATCATGTTGAAAGGATATCTTATTAACGAATTAGCTAATAGAAAAAGATAAACTATCAAACAAAAAGTAAGAGAATAAACTCATGGTACATAATTGCCCATTCAAAGAGAAAACTCACAGCACAAATGACCCCTTTGTTTTATTTGATTAAATACTTGAGACTCAACTAGTCTTAAAGCTTACCTTGTTATCTCTAAGAGTTTGACAGAGTTGAAGAGTCCTAAGTTGGCTAGTGAGGTTGCTCCTGCCTGTAATCCTAGCACTCTGGAAGGCCAAGGCAGGTGGATTGCCCTTAGCTCACAGGTTCAAGACCAGCCTGTGCCATAGCAAGAACCCATCTCTAAAAATAGTGAGGCATAGTGGCAAGTGCCTGTAGTCACAGTTACTTAGAAGGCTAAGGCAAGAGAATCGCTTGAGCCCAAGAGTTTGAGGTTGCTGTGAGCTGTGACTCTACCAAGGGCGACATAGTGAGACTCTTGTCTCAAAAATAAATAAATTAAATAAAATAAATTAAAAAATGAAAAGAGGCATTCAAAAGTCTTTTATTTTAATGCTTGGAAACAAAAATCAATATAGCAAAAAAAAAAAAAAAAAAAAAACACAAACAACAACAACAAAAAAACTCAAGAGATGGCTGGGCCCAATGGCTTACACCTGTAATCCTAGCACTTTGGGAAGCTGAGGTGGGTGGATCGTTCAAGAGTTTAAGACCAGCCTGAGTCTCCAAGGTCCCTTGACTCGGCATCCATAACACAGTGGTTACAGTGCCAGCCGCATACACCAAGGCTGGCAGATTTTTTGAATCTGGCCCGGGCTAGCTAAACAACAATGATAACTGCAACCCCCCCCTCAAAAAACAACAACAACAACAACAACAACAAGAAATAGCCAGGTACAGTGGTGGGTGCCTGTAGTCCCAGCTACTTGGGAGGCGGAGGCAAGAGAACCCCTTGAGCCCAAGAGTTGTTGTTTGAGGTTGCTGCGAGCTGTGATGCCACAAAACTCTACCAAGGGCGACATAGTGAGACTCTGCCTCCACAACAAAAAAGACCAGCCTGAGCAAGAGTGAGACCCTATCTCTACTAAAAATAGAAAAAATTACCAGCCTCAGCAAGAGCAAGACCTTGTTTCTACTAAAAATAAAAAAAACTAGCTGAGCATCATGGCAGGCACCTATAGTCCCAGCTACCTGGGAAGTTGAGGCAAGAGGATTGCTCAAACCCAAGAGTTTGAAGTTGCCATGAGCTATGACACCATGGTACTCTACCCAAAGCAACAGAGTGAGACTGTCTCAAAAAAAAATTTTTTTTTCAAGAGAAAAGTTGGAACATCAAGTTGAGGGAATCTCTTAGAAAACCCAAAAGACATGGATAGATAGAAAATAGCAAACAATGAGAACACTAAAGAACCAAGAGGTCCAACCATTCTAGTAATATACTATAACAGAAAATTATAAACAAAGAAAAAGCAAAGGAGAAAAACATCCACGAATATGTTCAAAGGAAATTTTCCAGACTTGAAAAACATGAGTTTACAGATAGAAAGTGACAACCCAACAAATGAAAATAGACCCACCCTGGAGTACATCATTGTGAAACTTCAAAACACAGAACAATGGGAACAGATAAGATCCTACAAACTTCCAAAGAGAAAACACAAGTGTTAAGGAAACAGGAAATAGGATGGCTTCTCAGGTTTTTAAACTGTTACACTGGTGGGGAAACACTTTCAAAATTCTAAAGTAAAATGATTTTCAAATCATGTAACGCTCTAGAAAATTCATAAGGAAAATGATTTTCAAATGAGAAATCTATTCATAGCCAAACTATTGATTAAGTAGGTGGGTAAAATAAGAACATTTTCTGACAAGTTCTGAACAAAAGTTTTATCTCCCACACACCATATCCAAGGATGCTACTGGAACATATGTTGCTCCTGGAGGAGGAAATCAGCCACAAGAGGCTAAGAGGCAGAAACTGAAGATCCAACATGACAGAAAAGCCAAGAGGCCTCTCAGGTTATGGTGAATGTTCTATCCCATGTCGGAGCAGGAAAACTCTGTGACCATAAACCCACACTGGGTCTATAACTGTGGCCACTTCCTCTAGCATGAATAGCCTGGGACAGTGAAAGACGAACCAGCACTTTTGTTAACTGTCTCCACTCTGATGACAGCCATGGATGTAACAACAGTGAGAAGTACATTCTTGCTGTGTCGCCCAGGCTGGAGTATAGTGGCACAGTCATCACTCACCACCTGACCCAAGAAGCATATTCTTTTTGTTTGTTTGTTTGGGGTCTTGTTTGGCTGGGTGGGTGGAGGTTTTGTGAAGTCTCATTCTGCTGTCTGGGTTAGAGTGCAGGGGTATCAGGCCTCGGCCAGGCTCAAAATCTCCAGCCTAGGTGTATGTGGCTGGCATCCTACTCACTGAGCTACAGGCCCGAAGCCTGAATGCCCCTTTTTAAAGAAACAGAATCTCCTTCTTATTATGGGTGAATTATATTCTCTTAGCTGAAAATATTAATAGCCATTTTAAAATAAAGCATTTCCATTTGCTCACTGTTTTTGTTTTTCCTCAAATTTATTTGTTCTGATTATTTTGATGTTTGGCTTCCATTCTGGAAATTTTCCTCATATGTCTTTTAATCTTTGATTGTCTGTTGCTGATCAAGGATAAGAAATTAAAAGTTACTGGGTAGCTCTGAAGAGGTGGGAGGATTCCTGGAGACCCCTCCCCATGTTAATATCTGTTTGATTTTTCCTCCTGAATTGAGGAGACTCTCTAGGGAAGAGCACTTTACCATCTACCCTGCTACCAGAGGGAAATTATCAGCATGGAACCATGAAAAAGGGTGTTAGGGAAGTTTGAGATTCAGCCTACTAAATCCCTTTGTTTTTGTTTTGTTTTCCAGGCTCTATGCCTGGTCCCATAGTTCATAAACATATACCTTCTGGCCCACTCTCTCTTACAGAGGAATCTCCAGTCTTGTGAAGGGGAAGGAGAGAGCGGCCAGCTTGCCTCGTACATGCTGCTTAGAGGTATAGGTTTCCTTGATTGCTTCTCAGGTTTTATCCCATCTTTGTTATCTTACTCTCCCTTTACTCCCAGTTCTAGAGGATCTGGGTGCTACTAATTCCCAGCTCTTCTTTGATTGTTTGGTGTGGATGTGGTGTTGATCTCCTTTCCTCACTGGCAGTGTAGGTGGTTAAACCAGTTATAACTGCTCCAGCCACACATTCCCTCTTTCCTCTTCGCTCTGATCTAGGACTATGTCTTTTTTAAAATCCCTTTTCAGAAGTTCTAGTGGGATTTTGTGTAGAAATAAAATTAGACACTTGCATCCGTTCTATCATCTTAACCTGGAAATGAACACTATGTATTCATTTGCTTATACTACATCTTTCCCAGTAGAATGTAGGCTCCCTGATAGCAGGGATCTTTTTGGTTCATTTCCCATTTTCAATACCTAGACCAGCGGTTCTCAGGTTGCGACCCCTTTGTAACAATGAAAATACATCCTGTATGTCAGATATTTACATTATGATTCATAACAGTAGCAAAATTACCGTTATGAAGTAGCAACAAAAATTTTTATGGTTGGGTCACCACAACATGAGGAACTGTATTAAAGGGTTGCAGCATTAGGAAGGTTGAGAACTAACCTACATAGTGACTAGAGCAGAATAAATAAATGACCTTGAATGAAGGACCTAAGCAGGGTATAGTGCTGCATACATAAGAGGCATTTAATAAATAAGTATATAGTACATTTGGAAACATACATGGTCTATTAGAGTATTTCTATTAATTTTAATTGAACTTCTTGGCCTATTTGTTGCCATGGGGAACATTCCAAGTAGGTACTAAAGGGTAAACTTGAAGAGTGTTATCAGCCTTTAAATTAAAGCTGATTATCATATGTTGGTTTTATATTAATTTTATAGCCACAGCTGAACTTATATAGTGGACTTTCACTTTATCAATCTAGAGCGATAATGATCTCAATGTGGCTGTGTCACATACTAGCTCAAAAACTCATGTCATATCAGAGTAAAGTTCACATGCAAGGAAGGCTGCTATCCAGCCTGTGACATCAATAACCACCAAAAATTCTACCCAGACCCACCTTTCAACTTTTAGATTTTTTCTTTCCTGAGACAGAGTCTCACTCTGTCGCCCTGAGTAGGATGCTGTGGCATCAAGCTCACAGCAACCTCTAACTCTTGGGTTCAAGTGATACTCTTGTCTCAGTCTACCAAGTAGCTAGGATGTCCAGCCAACTTTTCTGGTGTTTTTTTTTTTTTTTCCAGTTTCTGGCTGGGGTTGGGTTTAAACCCGCCACCTCCAGCATATGGGGCTGGTGCCCTACTCCTTTGAGCCACAGGCTCCTCCCCCCAATTTTTCTGTTTTTAGTAGTGATGGGGTCTTGCTCTTGCTTAGGCTGGTCTTGAATGCCTGAGCTCAAGGGATCCTCCAGCCTCAACCTCCCAGAGTGCTAGGATTGTATAAGCCACCATGCTGGGCCCAACTTCATCTCTTCCGATGAAAGTTGTTTTATTAGCATAAATAGTTTTTGCCTGCTAATAAGTAACATATTTGTAACCCACTTAGAGCACCAAGCATAGTGGACCGGGTATGATGGCAACTGTATCTCTGTCTTGTTCATTTATTACTGATCCATTAGCAACAGTAGCAAATGTTTCTTCAGTTGAATTAAATTATTGGCCTGAGATCCCAGCCTTTTTTTCCTCCTGGTCTAAAGACATGAAGATGATTATTTTAGTTTTTATTTATTTTTTCTTTTTTTGAGGCAGAGTCTCACTTTGGCACGCTTTGTAGAGTGCGGTTTTGTCATAGTTCACAGCAACCTCAAACTCTTGGGCTTAAGCGATTCTCTTGCCTCAGCTTCCCAAGTAGCTGGGACTACAGGTGTTGGCCACAACACCCGGTTTTTTTAGAGACAAAGGGTCACTCTGACTCATGATAGTCCAACTCATGAGCTCAAGGCAATCCACCTGTCTCAGCCTCCCAGAGTGCTAGGATTACAAGCGTGAGCCACTGCACCCGGCCTCACTGGAAATTTTTATCAGCAGTAACAGCAAAGGAGATGTTGTTCTACATTCTTGAAATTTCAACGGCTCTTTAAGGGAGATTTTTATGAACAGAATAAAAAGAAGATATCTTTTGGCTCGGTGCCAGCCACATACACCAAGACTGGCGGTTCGAACTTGGCCTGGGCCCGCTAAACAACAATGACAACTGCAACAAAAAATAATTGGGTGGTGTGTTGGGCGCCTGTAGTCCCAGCTACTTGGGAGGCTGAGGCAAGAGAATCACTTGAGCCCAAGAGTTTGAGGTTGCTGTGAGCTATGACATCATCACACTCTACCAAGAGTCACATAGTGAGACTCTGTTTCAAAAAAAAAAAAAAAAAAAGATATCTTTTGCCCTGGGAACATGCTTATTTTGAAATAATTGTAAGATAAAGTGCTTTAAGAAATGTGCAGAAAAGGTATTATTTCAGAAAACTGTTAAAATACTGGGCAACAGGCCGGGCTTATGCTTGTAATCCTAGCACTCTGTGAGGCTGAGGCGGGTGGATTGCCTAAGCTCACACATTCTAGACCAGCCTGAGCCAAAGTGAGACCTCTTCTCTAAGAACAGGCGGGCATTGTGGCCAGCACCTGTAGTCCCAGCTACTCGGGAGGCTGAGGCAAGAGAATTGTTTGAGCCCAAGAGTTTGAGGTTGCTGTGAGCTATGACACCATAACACTCTACCGAGGGTACAAAGTGAGACTGTCTTTAAAAAAAGAAAAAAAAAGAAAGAGGGCGGCGCCTGTGGTTCAGTGAGTAGGCCGTCAGCCCTATATACCGAGGGTGGCGGGTTCAAACCTGACCCTGGCCGAACTGCAACAAAAAGAAATCCGGTTTGAATTTTATGTAGCCAGCCAAATTTAGGACTAAGCATTTCAGTAAAACATTAACTAGCAGGAGTGGCCTAGCACTCTGGGAGGTCCAGATAGGATGATCCTTTGAAGTTTGGAATTGAAGAATCCCCCCCCACCCAGAGGGAGATCCCATCTCTAATAAAAACAGAAAAATCAGCTGGGCATGGTGGTGCATGGCCTCAGTTCCAGCAACTCCGGATGCTGAGGCAGGAGGATCACTTAAGCCTACGAGTTTGAGATTGCAGTGAGCTATGTATGATTGGTACGTGGGCACTAGTGTGAGACCCTGTCCTAGGAAAAAAACCTCCAAAAAACAAGTAATAGCAAATGCATATGTGAAGAAGAAAGTTTAACACATTTTTGGCTGCAGGAACATTGGTCATCGCTAAATAATGGTATGGTGTATAGCATTTTTCTTATAGTTTTAGATTTCAAAATTTCTAGAAGTTACCATAAAAAAGATAATAAAAAGGAAGCAGCCTTAGGACAGCCTCTGGCAGAAGCTGGTAAGAGGAAGCGCAACTCCTGGAACCTCCATCTCTTTTCAAGCCCAGAACCCTGACCCAGGTGAGGGACGCCCCCAGACCCGAACGCGCCGGGGCAGCGTTAGCGCGCAAAGATGGCGGCGGCCGCGCCCCGCGGCCACAGCCGAGCGCTCCCGAGCTTTCCCGAAGCCCAGAGGAACCCCCGGAGCCGCGCGGGCGGAGCGGCCCCGCCCGAGCCTGGAAGCAGCGGCGCCGGCGCGGGGGAGGGGAGGCCGGATGTGAGTAGAGCGGCCATTTCCTGTTTCTCTGCAGTTTTCCTCAGCTTTGGGTGGTGGCTGCTGCTGGCCTTTGGCTTCCCGTGCGCGGAGGGCGAGGCAGCGTGGACAGCGGCTCCGGCATCTAGCGCCCGGCCGTCAGCAGCCGCGCCTCTGCTCGCTGCGCTCCGAGCCCTCCGCTTCCCGCCTCAGTGTCCGGCCGCCGCCGCCGCGGCCCAGCGAGCGGCCCAGATGCAGGCCATCAAGTGTGTGGTGGTCGGAGACGGGTGAGTGAGCGGCCGGGGCCGGCGTCGGAGTCTGGCTGCTAGGGGCGCGCGGGGGTGGGTCGGGACTTGGACCTTGGCAGGCCGGCGCCCGCCGCGGGTTCGCGTGGGCCCTGGGCCCGGGCCTCTCTGCGGGCGCGGGGAGCGGACGGGCGCCCCTACCCCACCCTGGCCGGCCCGGGCGGCGCGTGCCTGGTTCCGGCTCCTAGTGGGGGAGGGCCTCGGCGCTCGCCGGCCGAGGGGAAAAGTGAACTCCACCCTCGGCCTTCCACCCGAGCCTGCTCCGCGTCTGGCCAGACGCCGCCCGCTGCCCTGCCCTCGTTGGCTCTAATTAGGTGGGCTGGAGAATTTTGCCTTTTTTCAAAAAGAAATCCTTTCTGTTTTTGCATGAGTCCTTTTGAGAGCTATGGTGGGTAAAACAGAGATCAAGTCGATCCTGTTTGATGAATGTTTGCACTGGCCACTTTAGTGACACTTAAAACTTAGGACCAGATTTCCATGACTTGGTAGTTGGCCACTTTTAGGATTCTTAAAATTACTATCTTCGCCTTTTCCGTGAAGAAACTTTTTGAGACGGTAGCCGTGATGAACCGGGCGTGATAAAGTCTGTTCTTTCCTTTGAATGAGATATGGTTATTTTAAAAAGAAGCAAAAATTGTGCTGCGTGCAATGCGTTAGGTATGGGATGTTGCAAAACTGGCTCCCTGTGACTCAAGGCATTTCTTTTCATTACTGTCCGTGGTGGTTACAGGCCCTAGAGGAAGACAAGACTTGTCTTATGCAGTTTTTTCTCCCATAGAAACAAGAATCTCAGTGTAATCCTAGCAGAATTGCGCCTCTCAGCGTTGCTTGTTTAGGTTAGTGTTAACCAGGAAGCTGGAAGAATTACTACCACTTCCATCAAACTCACAATGCAGCTAGTACAATTTCAAGTTGAGTAAAGTAGGAGGAAAGTTCTGCCATCACTCTTAACGTTAGTTTGACACTCGTCATTAGGACTGATTTTAATGCCTCTAGAAATGAATTTATGGATTCTGGGGTTATTTACATAATTCTATGTTAGATATTTGAAATTGTTTCTAATTAATTCAGATGCAAGCACAATCAACCACTGATTTTTGTAAGCTACCTGTCAGATTTGTCTTAGAAGTGTGAAGGATTATTAACACTTCATATTCCATAAATATAATTAAAAATGGAACGTTTCAGTTAGGAATATGCATGCTATTTACTCTTTTAAAAGAAAGCTTTACTTTGTCACTTGGAGAAAAATGCTCAGTTAATTGGTTTGATAGTGAAATCAGTGAATTAGTTTACTTTTTTTTTTTTTTAAAGTCTTGCTGTGTTGCCCAGGGTGGCCTCAAATGCCTGCCTGACTTTAGGCAGTCCCCCTGCTTTAGCCTCTGGGAGTTGCTGAGATTACTGGCTCTACCTTCTGCACTTCAGACCTCTGCTGTTTCTTTAGGCTTTTTGTTTATTTTGGGAGGGAGGGCAGGGCTGGGTTTGAACCTGCCACCTTTGGCATATGGGACCAGCGCCCTAGTCCTTTGAGCCACAGGCGCTGCCCTCTGTAGGCTTTTTAAACTAGTCAGATACTTGTTGAATGCCTGTGGTGGGATTTGGATCCTCCTTTTGAATCCCCCACTCCTTCACAGATCCACTAGAGAGTCCTGCATTGGGAGGAAGTTCTGACTAAATCACGTATTGAGTATTAAGTGCCTCATAAGGTGCCTGGCCCCTTGGTGAGTTCTTAGTAAGTTGCAGGTACCATTGTTATTTATTATTGCTCTTTCTACTGCTGTGAGTCTTTGTGAGGGACATTAGGGGTAAAAAACACAGTTCCTGCCTTGAGTTTTCAGTCCACTTTTCTCATACTGTATTGATGGTGATGTTGTTGACTAAGGCTAAGTGATGTTGGAAATGAAATGTACTTTTACAAAAAACTTTAGGCCATATTGCTTTAAGTAAGGAAGGGTTTATAGTGAACATTACTAAAGTGAAAAGCATATAGGTACATAATTTTCTATACCAAAATGTTTTTTTTTTTTTTTGCATTTAACTAAATAAACTATATTCCTGATCATGAAGTTGGAATTTTTTTTTTCCAAAAATTGGTAAAGCTGTTAAGTATGGCCCCAAATTTTGTAGTATTAAGAAACTAATTTTGTGGAATTTCAAGCAATGAAGGGCAATTTAAGCAGTGACAGTGAACTGTAAATTTCATGTTTTCTTAAAAAATAATATATATATATATATATATTTTGAGGCAGAGTCTCACTTTGTCACCCTCAGTAGAGTGCAGTGGCGTTACAGCTCACAGCAACCTCAAACTCCTGGGCTCAAGCAATTCTCTTGCCACAGCCTCCCAAGTAGTTGGGACTACAGGTGCCCGTCACAAGCCCTGGTTATTTTTTTGAGACGGGATCTCACTCTTGCCTGGATTGATCTTGAACCTGTGAGCTCAGGCAGTGCACCCACCTCAGCCTCCCAAGTGCTGAGGTTACAGGCGTGAGCCATGTGCCCAGCTTAAAAAACATTCTTAAAATATATTTCTTCTAACTTTTGCTTTGACCCTGTGCCCTGGCTATAGTGGTGTCATTTCTGGCTATAACTCCCTCCAGTTTGCCCTCCTCTGTCCTGGGCTTCTGAGGAAACACTGCTCCTCTTTGTTTCTTCATCCCCTGGGGTAGTAGTGTCTTCTCACTATTGCTGGGCTTTGGGTGCGTCTCTTCTTAATTTTGTCTACAACTTGGTAAATAACTCCTTCACTAAAATAAAATCTCTTTATTTGAACCTCATGGGATGAATTGTTTCCTTCTGGGACCCTGATAATACACCTATATGAAAGTAGTCAAAGATAATTTAGAAAGCTTGTTGAAGGCTGACACCTGTAAACCTAGCACTCTGGGAGGCTGAGGCTGGCGGATTACTTGAGTTCATGAGTTTGAGACCCACCTGAGCCAGAGCGAGACCCCATCTCTTAAAAAACAGCGCAGGCGTTGTTGTGGGCACCTATAGTCTCAACTACTTGGGAGGCTGAGGCAAAAGGATTGCTTGAGTCCAAGAGTTTAAGATTGCTGTGAGCTATGATGCCAAGGCACTCTACCAAGAGTGACAAAGTAAGATTCTGTCTCAAAAAAAAAAAGGTAATCCTATCATTCTGGGAGGCCAAGGTGTGTGCATTGTCTGAACTCACAGGTTCAAGACCAGCCTGAGCAAGAGCGAGACCCTGGTCTCTAAAAATGGCTCGGTGTTGTGGCAGGTACCTATAGTCCCAGCTACTAGCGAGGCTGAGGCAAGAAAGTCGCCCTAGCCCAATCGTTTGAGGTTGCTGTGAGCTGTGATGCCAAAGTACTCTTCTGAGGTTGACAAGTGAGACTCTATCTCAAAAAAAAAAAAAAAAAAAAAAAAACAACTGGCTCAGCTTCTGTGGCTCAAGCAGCTAAGGCGCCAGCCACATACACCTGAGCTGGCAAGTTTAAATCCAGCCAGGGCCCGCCAAACAACAATGACTGCTACAACCAGAAAATAGCTGGGCGTTGTGGCAGGTTCCTGTAGTACCACCTACTTGGGAGGCGGAGGCAGGAGAATTGCTTGAGCCCAGGAATTGGAGGTTGCTGTGAGCTGTGATGTCACAGCACTCTACCCAGTGCGACAGATTGAGGCTTTGTCTCAAAAAAAAAAAAAAGAAAGAAAAAGAAAAAAAAATACTCTTTGATTTGGAGTTACAGTTAAAAAATATGTCATAACTACATTATAACAAGGGTGGGTTAGCCTGTATTCTTCTAATGGGTCATTTTCTATTTACTCAGTTTTTTGTGACAGAGTTTTACTTTCTTGCCCCCAGTGGAGTGTCGGTCACACCTCACAGCAACCTCAAACTTCTGAGGACAAGCAATCCTCTTGCCTCAGCCTCCCAAGTAGGTGGGGTTATAGGCACCCACCACAGCACCTGGCTGTTTTTTAGAGATAGGGTCTCGCTGTTGTTCAAGCTGGTCTCAAACTTCTGAGCTCAGGCAGTCCACCCACCTTGGCCTCCCAGAATTCTAGGATTACAGGCATGAGCCACTGTGCCCAGCTTATTATTTCCTATTAAGCAATATGATTGGTATTCGGGTATATAGTATGAGATACGATTTGATCCTTTTTTTTTTTTTTTTTTTTTTTTTTTGAGACAGAGTCTCACTTTTTAGCCTTCAGTAGAGTGCCGTGGTGTCACATCTCACAGCAACCTCAAACTCTTGAACTTAAGCGATTCTCTTGCCTCAGCCTCCTGAGTAGCTAGGACTACAGGCGCCTGCCATAATGTCAGGCTATTTTTAGAGACAAGGTCTCATTCTGGCTCAGGCTGGTCTCAAACCTGTGTGCTCAGGCAGTCCAATGCCTGGGCCTACCAGAGTGCTAGGATTACAGGCACAAGACAGCTCCTGGCTGGATTTGATACTTTTTTATTCTAAAATAGTCCTTTAATACAGGGCCTGTACCTTTTTTGCGGGGGACATTTGTCTCAAGATTTTCTCTCAGTTTTACTAGATAAGAAAGCATCCTGCATTCAAGTATTTATAAGCAACTGGGTTTTTATGTTTGTTTGGAGACAGTCTCACTCTGCTGCCGCAGGGTAGAGTGCTATGGCTTCAGTCTAGCTCATAGCAGTCTAAAACTCCTGGGCTCAAGTGATCCTCCTGCTTCAGCCTCCCAAGTAGCTGGGACTACAGCCACATGCCTGGCTAATTTTTCTGTCTTTTTAGTAGAGATGGAGATGGTGGGCATCTTACTTATGCTCAGGTTGGTCTCAAACTCCTAACCTCAACTGATCCTCCTCCCTTGGCCTCCCAGAGTGCTAGGATTACAGGTGGCTCCTGTGCTGGGCCTAAAAAACTGTTTTTAATAGTGTTGTTTTGGCTTCGGTTGACTAGAAGGCTGTCTGAAGTGAAGGACATCAAGTGCCTCAGTGCACTCTGTACAAACTGGTGTCCAGAGTGGGCTAGTGGTCTATACAGTCTGGTTTCTGTCTTAGATATTACCAGGAGTTTTTTAGTTGAGCATAATAAATGCCTTCTGTAACATTAACTAGAGGAATATATACCATTTACTCTTACTTCCATTGAATAGCAATGGTATGACTTTATTTAAGCTCTTAATGGTCTTTCTGTGATTTCCTCTGGAGACATGGAGTTATTTATTACAAAGAGATAAAAGCAAGACTTTTTAAATTTTATATTGATATAAGGGAACAAACAATAGAATACATTGTTTGCATTTTTTAGGTGGAGTCCAAGTTGTAGTTGAGCCTTCCACCAGGAAGTGTGCCATATACCCTTACATTGTGCCTGTAGCACACCAACCTCCCCCTCACTCTTCCTTTCCATTTATGAAACCAGTAGAACAACTGCACTTCCACACAAGGGAAAAACAAGACATATTTTTGCCCTGTTATAAAGGTATTTGAATTTTGCACTAGCTTCCAAATTTCGGGTTAGTATATGGCTCTGATCTTATTTGTTAATATTATACTTTATGATTAAAAAAAAAAATTCCAAATGATTATCCCAGTAAAAGTCTGAAGTTGGATTAAGTGGAGGTATATCAGGAAACCATTTTTAGAAACCTTAAATCCATACTTTATCTTTTGCATTCATCATCTAATGTCTTAGTGCTTTTTACTTTTTTACTTCTGCAGATAGTTCTATCTTATAGTCTTGAGATGTTTTTATTAGGAATCCTGCTACCAAGGCAGTTTACCACATATGATCAGGAGGAATATTTTCCTAACAATATCTTAACATGAAAAATTTCTTTTTTCTTTTTTTTTTTTAATTTTTTTATTCAAAAATACAAACATGTTCACATAAAATGCTTTAAAACTGCTCCACACAGCAAGTCAGTCACCTTCACATTAACATGAAAAATTTCAAACATATATAGAACTTTTGAAAAATTGTAATAGTCAACACCCACATTTATACCTGTTGCTTAGATTCTGTGATCAACATTTTGCTCTGTTTACTTCATCACATGACATCCCTCTATCAGAGGGAATATCTTTTTTTTTTTTCTTTTTTAGACAGAGTCTCACTATGTCGCCCTAGGTAGAGTGCCATGGCGTAGGTAGAGTGCTGTGTTGCCCTCCTAGGTAGAGGGCCTCAAACTCTTGGGCCCAAGCAATTCTCCTGCCTCAGCCTTCCAAGCAGCTGGGACTGCAGGTCCCTGCCACAAAGCCTGGCTATTTTTTGGTCACAGTTTTCATTGTTTTTTAGCAGGCCCGGGCTGGACTGGAACCCACCAGCCTTGGTGTATATGACTCACTGAGCTACCGGTGCTGAGCCTAGAGGGAATTTTTTTTATTTTTCTTACTGAGACAGAGTCTCACTTTGATTCCCTCGGTAGAGTGCTGTGGTGTCACAGTTTGTTTTTGAACTCTGTACGTTCAGCTGATTCATACCAAATTACACAAGGGGTAGACTTAATTCTAGAAGGACAGTCTAGAATACAGCCTGCTTCAGACTTCAGCTGTACTAGTGGTAACATCTTTAGCCTGAGTGTTTGTGAAACTTTATGCCCGTTCTTAATTTTTTGAAGCCTTTAATGGTGATGATGGCTAGCTTTCTGTACTTCGGTTGTGATGTCACCTCTAAGTAGTAGAATATCACCTCTTAGTATTAGAACATTAGATTTTAGTTATTCAGTGTTTTTGTAGCACTACTCTAGTCATACATTTTTCTGAACAGATTGTCTGCATAGTTATGCATGCATTTGTTGAAGGGCTCTGTTACAGAATACCCATACTTTATTTCTCAGTATAAATTGAGAACCTTTATTCAAGGTCTTTACTCATTCATTAAGTATGAATATAAGGGCTTGGTGCCTGTAGCACAGTGGTTATAGCGCTGGCCACATGCTCCCAGCCCGAGCCAGCTAAACAACAACGACTACAGCAACAACAACAATGAATATAAGGTGACTATGAAAGTTTTGAGACAGGTTATGTCTCAAGGAACAGTTGACAGCATCCTTTCTGATACTACAAATTTCAACTTGCTTGGCTTATGGGTTTGCTAGGAAGGCTTCATTTGTTTACATCGGTGCAGATTTTTACATTTCTTGATTTTTGTGGATTTCAATACTTCTATAATGACCCACATACTTGATACATATAATTTTACTAACTTGTCCTTAAGATATATACTTTTAGACAGCAATACGTGCTCTGTATTTTGGCTTCCAGTAGTAATTGGTATTGGAAGAGTTTGGTTTTTCTGTCCCAAGATCACCTTACATTGTCATTGTTTTTGTTTTTGTTTTAAAACAAGGGCTTTCTCTCTTGCTTGGGATAGACTGCAGTGACATCATCATAGGACACTGCAACCTCAAACTCCTGACCGCACAGGATCCAATCCTGTCTTCCCTCAGTCTCCTGAGTAGCTGTGACTACAGGCATCCCTGGTCACACCCAGCTAATTTGGGGTTCTCAGTATTGCCTAGGTTGGTCTCAAATTCCTGGCCTCTAGCAATCCTCTCCCTCTTCAGCCTCCCAAAGAGCTAGGATTATAGGCATGAGCCATTGGACTTGGCCCAAAAATTCTTATTTTGAGCTTGTTAAATTCCTTATTTTTGTTAGTGTTAGGAAATTGCCAGCATTAATAGATGTATTGATTTTATGTCCCTCTAAATTTTGGTTTACAGATTTTGGGAAGTAACTGATGTTTATCCAAAAAAAGTAAATACAAATTCTTTTGGGGGGTGGGGTGGGGCGACAGACTCTGTTGCCCTTTGCAGAGCATCATGGCATCATAGCTCACTGCAACCTCAAACTCTTGGGCTGGAGTGATCCTCTTGCCTCAGCTTCCCAAGTAGCTGGGACTATAGGCCCCTGCCAAACTAGGCACCTAGTTTGTCTGTTTTTAGTAGAGATGGCGGTCTTGCTCTTGCTTAGTCTGGTTTTGAGCTCCTGAGCTCAAGCAATCTTCCCGTCTCAGCTTCTCGGTGTGCTAAGATTATAGGTGTGAGCCACTTTGCCTGGTCAAAAAGTTCTCTTAATAGAAAAACGAAGAACATAGTAGGAATGTCTAAGTTACTGGCTTTTAATCTTGTTTACTTTTCTACAGGATATTGCAGGGAAGACAGATAGGTTAAAAAAATGTAGTGTCATGAACTAGGGGGAAAATCCAATATAGAACTGCTATGAACTTTCTTCCAGCAGACTCATGTTCCTTTTCTGGAATTCTGGTGTCTTTCAAAGATTCAAAAGAGGTTGAACTGAGCAGTTTAGTTTATAAAGTTAGAAATTGCAAAGCAAACAGTAACTTCCAAAAATTCTGCAGCAGCATCAGTCAAGGGCTTGTGGCCAGGTATGGCTTCCATTCTCCAGAGGGAAGGCCATGGAAAGCTGTTACTTTGCCTAGTGCAGAAGTCAATTTTGGTCTCTAGGGTTGATTTGTACAGTGTTGACAAAGAATGAATAAATACACCCGTAGGAGGAAAATCTTTTTTCTTTTAGCTATTTTAAGAAATTAAGTAAAAATTCAGTCAAAGGACACATACTTTAAAAGTTAGAATCCTATAGTTTATTTTTTATTTATTTATTTTTTTGTGTGTGTGTGTGTTTTTTGGCCGAGGCTGGGTTTGAACCCACCACCTCCAGCATATGGGACTGGCGCCCTATCCCTTTGAGCCACAGGCGCCGCCCAGAATCCTATAATTTAATCATGTTCTTATAATGATTGGTAGTAAAATTTTAGTCAATACCAGATTATGCCAGTAACTTGAATTCCTTCACAGTTAAGCTTTTCAAAAGATGATGCCTCAGCTGAAGATGTAGTTCAGGAAAGGAAGTTTTAGAGAATTTTAGACACAAATGGTTGTATTTATAGTAAGGGCTTTGTTCCTCACATCCATAGAAGAAACTTAGGACAGGATCTTAAAAGAAGTGCTGATAACATTTTATTGTACGTGTAACTGTCAAAACTTTAGTTACTTATCTTTGACATTAAATGGCAAAAATTAACATTTTTTAAACTCAACATTTGTCATTTTGAAAAGGGTCTAGGCTCGGTGCCTGTGACTCAAGTGGCTAAGGTGCTAGCCACATACACCTGAGCTGGTGGGTTCAAATCCAGCCTGGGCTCACCAAACAATGATGGCTGTAATAAAAAATAGCTGTGTGTTGTGGCGGGCACCTGTAGTCCCAGCTACTTGGGAGAAGGAGGCAGGAGAATCACTTGAGCCTAGGAGTTAGAGGTTGCTGTGAGCTGTGATGCCACAGCACTCTACCCAGGGCAATAGCTTAAGGCTCTGTCTCCAGAAAAAAAAAAGAAAAAAAAGAAAAGGGTCTACTTACCATGGCCTTAGCCTCCACTCTCTTCCTCATCCAACCCAGGGCCAAAGATGCTTGTTCTAGTTGGCATTTAGGTAGCCCACAAAATTGTCCACTTGTTTTTGCTCTTTAGTCCCGTTCCCCCTCCTGGTCCAGACTACCATGGGTGGTTCATGGAATGCAGCAGCTTTCCTTATTTTCCTGCCTTGGGTCCCAGTGTCCTTACTCCTCTTGCTACAGTGTAGTTAGAGGCTCCTAAAATTTGATGTTTTCTTGGCAATTAAAAAACTCCTATGGCAAGAATGATAACCTTTACATTTCCGTCTGCCATTGTCTCCTCATTTTTTAACGTTATGCTGGTCTTATTTCTGTTCTAGGCCTCATTATATCCTTTGCTCTCCTCATTCTTTCCCCACTTCTCTTAAAGTCTCAACACACTGCATCCTCCTCTAACTGCCCCCAGATTAGGTTAGATATTTTGCTGTATATTTGTACAGCATCCTTAGTAACACTTGTAATACCTATAATTTTATGTAATGATTACATTCTTCGTTTTTACAAATTTAATAACAAAATACACTCCACAATGTCTTATTCGTTGTAATATCTTTAGTACCTAGTACACTTTTTTTTTTTTTGAGACAGTCTCACTCTGTCACTAGGATAGAGTACTGTGGTATCATAACTCACAGCAACCTCAAACTCTTGGGCTTTGGCAATCCTCTTGCCTTAGCCTTCCATGTAATTAGTTGCGACTACCTGTAGGCCACATGCCACTATGCCTGGCTAGTCTTTCTAGTTTTCTTTCTTTTTTTTTTTTTGGAGACAAGAGTCTCATTTTGTCACCCTTGGTAGAGTGCCGTAGTGTCATAGCTCACAGCAATCTCAAACTCTTGGGCTCAAGCGATTCTTTTGCCTCAGTCTCCCGAGTAGCTGGGCCTATAGGTGCCCACCTCCCTCTTGCTTAGGCTGGTCTTGAACTCCTGGACTCAAGCAATCCACCTGCTTTGGCCTCCCGGAATGCTGGGATTATAGATGTGAGCCACCATACCGAGGGTGACACCTAGCCAGTTTTTCTATTTTTAGTAGAGATTGGGTCTTGCTTTTGCTATGGGTGGTCTTGAACTCCCTAGTATGCTTTCTAACACAGCACACAGTTGGTATGAATTGAAATTAAATTAATGCTCACAATAGTTTGGTTGATGGAGTTGGTGGTTTTGAATCCATAAAGCAGAGAAAATTGAGTCATAATGAAGTCAAAATTTGTCCAAAAGTCATAGCTTGTAAGTGAAGTTTCCTCTTGAGTAGCAAATATAGATTTCTGACTTCAGATCTTAGGTTCCAACTCATACAGGTTAAAAGCTCATTCTAATCTTTTAACAAAATGTACATCCAGTGAGTCATTTCTGTTTAGAATGCCTTTAGGAGTTGGACATTACCTCCTGATGTTGCAGTGTTTGACTCTGAGGTCTTTGGGGTGGGTCGTTCCAACTTTTGTTAAGCTCTGAATAATGTTTATGAGTGAAACAAGTATTGGCAAGACTGGATGGGCCTGTAATTTGCCCTTGTTGAGAGGTTTTAGCTTTAGGCTAAGCATGTGAGGGAAATTAGAAAAGCATTTCTTTGTGGTGAATCCTAACTTACAGTATTTAAGATTGAGTGACAAAATCTTAAAAATTTTAACGTCATTGTATCATCATGATCTTGGTAAATGGGTAGAAGGTAGAGGGCTCATTAAGGAGAAATTTGGTGAATTAACGGATGCCAGAGACGTGGGCTCACTGAAGCCCCTAAAATCACCCTATAACTGTTGTAAAATTTGGAGACTTATTTTTTGCTAAGGGTGTGATGATCTTAATTTTTAGGTGGTATTCTCTCTCTTTTTTTTTTTTGAGACAGATTTTCACTATGTCACGCTCCATAGGGGGCAGTGGTGTCATAGCTCATAGCAACCTAAAACTCTTGGGCTAAAGTGATTCTCTTGCCTTAGCCTCCCAAGTAGCTGGGGCTACCGGTGCCTGCCACAATGCCCCACTATTTTTTGTTGCGGTTGTCGTCGTTTAGCTGGTCCGGGCCGGGTTGGAACCCACCAGCCTCAGTGTATATGGCTGGTGCCGTAACCACTGTGCTACGGGCGCTGAGCCATGGTGATATTCTCTTCAGAATTTTTAAGTGGTTGTCAGCCACCACACTGATTTCTGCCTGACTGCACACTGGTAATGTTATTATCAGTACTATACCATAATCTGTTGTGCAGGTGGTGCTACTGACTCTGGAGTATTTCTCCATGGTTCTCTGGGAAGTTTACTTCATCATCCCTGGGCCATTAATTAATATGTCTGGGATGGAGTATGTTAGCCCCTGCTTAAAGGTTTATGGTGTGTGAGGATTGGGGCTGGTTGAGGTGGCAAATGAATACTAATTAATTAATGTGAGAGCAGTTAATATATGGTGGTTTATTGACTAAGTACTTTCTATTAAGCAGTCAGTCATTACTGATGGCCAGAGAGAAGGCTTTAGGAATGTAGTGGGATTTTGAACTGTGTCACTTAGAGACAACAAAGTAAGTTACAGAAGTAACAGTGTAAGTTGCTGAGAAAAGCTGTGTTTGTTATTGGTATTAATGAAAATATTTTGAGGATAGAATTTAAGTTTCTTTGTTTTCTTTCCTTCCCTTCCTTCCCTCCTTCTCTCCTTCTCCTTCTCTTTCTTTTCTTTCCCTCCCTCCCTCCCTTCCATCCTTCCTTTCTTTTTTAAACAGACTGTTACTCTGTCACCCTCGGTAGAGTGCTGGGGCATTATGGCTCACAGCAACCTCAAACTCTTGGGCTCAAGTGATTCTCTTGCCTCAGCCTCCCAAGTAGCTGGGACTTCAGGTGCCTGCCACAACGCCTGGCTACTTTTTTGAGATGAGGCCTTGCTCTGGCTCATGCTGGTCTGGAACCTGTGAGCTCAGGGCAGTCCACCCACCTCGGCCTCCCAGAGTGCTAGGATTACAGGCATGAGCCACTGCACCTGGCCAGAATTTAAGTTTCTTGGATGAAAGGCTTATACGTGTGTTCAGAGAAGAGATAGGTTTTAAAAAATGTTGTTCCTCTTGAACCTTGTACTTTACTTACATAACAACTATTTATTGATTGTTAGTGCTAAAGCCATGTAACTAAACAGAATGTGACAGCTCCTTACTCTACCATTCCGATAAATTGGTTTGTTTACTTTAAATTTCAGCATAAAATGTGTGTAATGTTAAAGGATTATAGAAAACTGTTTTCTTTAATGCTAAGTATGTGGCATATATTTGATTTTTTTCCCCTAGAAGTTATTTTAACAATAATCAATCTAGGATTGCATTCGTGTTGACTAAGCAACCTTTTCTTTCTCTCTTTTTAGAGCTGTGGGTAAAACTTGCCTACTGATCAGTTACACAACCAATGCATTTCCTGGAGAATATATCCCTACTGTGTAAGTATCTTCAGTTAAATCGAGAATTAACTTGTCTGTGCTCTGTTTTTCCGAATCGTTTGACCATTTGTTTTGTTTTAAAGCCATTCTTAATCCTTAAAGTTTTTTGAGCTTTTTTGTTGAGATACTCTGTCACGCTGGGTAGAGTGTCACGGCATCATAGCCCACAACAACCTCAAACTCTTGGGCTAAAGAGATCCTCTTGCCTCAGCCTCCTAAGTAGCTGGGATTACAGGTGCTTGTCACAATGCCTGGCTAGTTTTTCTGTTTTTAGTAGAGACAGACTTGTTCTTTCTCAGGCTGGTCTCCAACTCCTGATGCAGTCCATCTGCCTCGACCTCCCAGAATGCTAGGATTACAGGCGTGAACCACCATGCCCTGCTGGTATTATGGACTTTTAAAAATTACTTAATCTAATGTTAAGTTTACTCATATGATGGAACAAACCCAGCCTTCTTAACTGATTTTTTTAGACATTTAGGAAAGAGAAAGTTAAATTAACTGCGAAATATCTTAGAGACGGGATAAAGTTGTTAAAACCAGAGTTGGACAAAAAGACTCTGAAAGTTTGGTCAGCGGTAGTCCTTGTCAGTGTAAAGAGTTTCAGATAAATTTGGCTTTCTTGGCAACTGGAACATGAAGCATTCCATTATGCTCTAATTGGTTATAAGTTGGTTATGTGTGAGTGTTAAGTTATAGGGCTTTGGAAGTGAAACCTGGGTGTGTGGGGGGTGGAGGGGTGTATGGGAGGATGGTTTTTTCAATTGCTTATTCCCTATGGTCAGTAGAATTGGGTGGAGACGGGAAAATGCTTTTCCCTGTAGCAGGGCCTCATAATGTGCTGCACCACGGCCATAGTGAGTGCTCACATCTGCATACTGGAGGAGCTACTACCTCAGTTCCCACCTTTTTTAAAAAAAAAAAAAAAAAAAATACCTTACAATACATTAGATTCCCAAAAGGTACCAAAAAGTACAGTAAAATTAACACTTCTATTACAGGAAATGTATGACACAAATAATATAAAATTAAAAGGTGAAAAAAAGGTGACACTGGTTTCTTAAGATACAGTTTACTCTTTACAACCAGAGCAGCAGCGGGAAGCAGACCCTCCAATCTGGTTCTGGGTAACCTGGTTATAAAATCAGCCCATAATGCTGCTTTGGCCTCTGAGACACCACACGCTGCCTAAAACAACTAGAGCTCTGGAAACAGGAGAGTGATTTCTGGGGGGAAATTTTAAATAAGATGCACATGGGACAGGCCATAGAAAGTTTGCCAAGTTAAATTTGGCACATAATTGTTGTGTTCACTCCATATCCAAACAAATCCTGTGCCGTCAGTCACTCACTTCTGCCGCCTCAGTTCCCACCTATGCTCACCTCCCCAAGTACACACTTAGGTGCTCTCTGAAGTGTTGTACTCATTTTTTTTTAATCTTACTGTCCATGTTATCCTAAATCTATGGTAGGGATTTTCCTTATCTACATGTGTAGTTAGAGCTTAAATAATAATGATTATTTTGAAGTATTAAAACTGACTTAACCATTTGTTACTTGGGGGTGTGTATGTTAAAACAATGCTGTGTTGAACATCATTGCACATGTCTTGTACACACCTGATTATTAGAAGTGAAATTATGTCAAATCAAAAGGCATTGGATGTTGAAGTGTTGATTACTACTAATTTTTTTCACAAAAGACTCACTTTCCTGGCTGTGATTGAAATGGCCCTTAATACACACTAGTTAATGTGGGTTGAAAAGTTATCTCAACATTTGCAGGATTCCTGATCACAGTGAGGAAAAAATCTTTCATTTTCTGTACAGTTTTAGCCACAATGCCTGGCTATTTTATTTTTTTGTTTAGCAGGCCCAGGCCGAGTTCAAATACACCAGCCCTGGAGCATGGAGGACCCTAACCACTGGGCTATGGCCCCTTCCCCCCCTTTTTTGAGACAGAGTCTCAAGCTATCACTCTGGGTAAAGTGCCGTGGCGTCATAGTTCACAGCAACCTCCAACCTCTTGGGCTCAAGTAATCCTCTTGCCACAGTTTTCCTATTTTTAGTAGAGACAGGGTCTCGCTTTTTGCTCAGGTCGATCTCAAACTGATGAGCTCAAGCAGTCCATCCTCCTAGGCGTCCCAGAGTGCTAGGATTACAGGTATGAGCCACCACGCCCAGCCCCCTGATGGAACTTTTTGTAAATAAAAGATAACACTCTGTCTCTCTCATTTGTCTTTAAATTTTGTTATGGTGTCTTCTGCCATAGCATTATTTATTTATTTATTTATTTATTTATTTTTTGAGACAGAGTTTCACTATGTCACCCTGGGTATAGTGTTGTGGCATCATAACTCACAACAACCTCAAACTCTTGGGCTCAAGCAATTTTCTTGCCTTAGCCTTCCAAGTAGCTGGGACTACAGGTGCCTGCCACAACGCCCAGCTATTTTTTTGGTTGTAGTTGTCATTGTTGTTTGGCAGGTCTGGGCTGGATTTGAACCCGCCAGCTCAGGTGAATTTGACTGGCGCCCTAGTTGCTGAGCTACAGGGTGCCAAGCTTGCCATAACATTTTTATGTAAATAAAATGCTGTCCTATACTAAGAGTGTTTTTTTTGTTTTTTTTTTTTTTTTTGCAGTTTTGTCTGGGGCTGGGCTAAAACCCGCCACCTCTGGCATATGGGGCCGGTGCCCTACTCCTTTCAGCCATAGGCACCACTCTACACTTAAGAGTTTTATGTTGTACTTAGGAAGGAAGGCCCATCCTACTTATAGGATGTGAAAATTTTTATTTGATTTTCTAGGATTTTTGTGTCCAAAGTTTTTGTCTCTAATTCATTTAGAATCTATTTTTGGCATAGTATGAGACAAAGACCTGATTATTATTTTTTTTTATCACAATATCATTTGCTGAATAATCCGTCCCCTTTTCTCATGGAAACCTAATTACTACATTGATTAGACCTTGTCTTCATGAGAGCTAGTTTGGTCATTAAACTCTCACATTGAAGCCTTGCTCAAGACCTTACTCTGTTATCACAGTGTAGTTATACCCCTTGAAGTTTTATTATAAGGAATATTTAAAAATAAATCCTGACTTTTATCTTAAAGACTGATGTAACTTCAGTTTAGTGCTTGTCCTCCTGTATTGAATTGTAATGCCATTTTTATCTTCTTTTTTTTAAATGAACTACTTTACTTTTTTGATATTAGCAGAAATTTTAAGGTCAGCTTTATTTTCCTACTGTTAGACTGGAGGCTTTTCTGGGCTGCCTCTTCCTATAGTTAATAAATTTGTGAGTAGCAACTTCAGATTATAGTAGAATCTCTAGTTGACCACCTGTCTATTGACAATATCCTAAGTTGACCTAATATTCATAGACATGCACCACATGTACATATCAGTACAGTAGGCCTAGCTCCTTATGTTGACCACCTCTGTATGTTGACCCATTTGTTACATTTCCTTGGGTGGTCAACTTACAGAAGTTCTACTGTAATTTGTATAATCAGGTACACTCACTGTGAAACATTATGGGGTGACTTCTAAAGGCAGGTGTATTTTGTGTTACTACCCAACACTCAGGCATTGTGGAAACATTGAAGAGTATAGCTCTAGTGGTGAGCTACCTTGTTGAAAATGAGTAAAGTGGCCAGGCGCAGTGGCTCATGCCTGTAATCCTAGCACTCTGGGAGGCCGAGGTGGGTGGATTGCCTGAGGTCACAAGTTCAAGGCCAGCTTGAGCAAGAGTGAGACCCCCATCTCTAAAAAATAGCCAGGCATTGTGGCAGGCACCTGTAGTCCTAGCTACTCAGGAGGCTGAGGCAAGAGTTTGAGGTTACTGTGAGCTATGATGCCACAGCACATTACCAAGGGAGACAAAGTGAGACTCTGTCTCAAAAAAGAAAAAAGAAAATGAGGTGGCGCTCATAGCTCAGTGGGTAGGGTGTTGGCCACATACACTGAGGCTGGTGGGTTCAAACTGGCCTGGGCCAGTTAAAACAACAGTGACAACAACAAAATAGCCAGGTGTTGCAGTGGGTACCTGTAGTAGTCCCAGGTACTTGGGAAGAAGCTGAAGGAAGAGAATTGCTTAAGCCCAAGAGTTGGAGGTTGTTGTGAGCTGTGACACCACAACACTCTACCCCGAGCAATAGCTTGACACTCTTGTCTCCAAAAAAAAAAAAAAAGAGAGAGAGTAAAGTGGAAGAAGGGAGGAGGGGATGTTAAAGGTATATGGCACACCTCCTGGGTGAGGGGCTCAGTTACAACTTGGACTCTACCCAACAAATGCACACACTGTAACCTAATCATCGACACCCCCATTAATCGGAAATTAAAAAAGGGAAATGAGGAAAGTATGTTTGTGAAAACCTCAATAAGTGGGATTTTAAAGAGGGACTAATTTTTATACTTTATTTCTTCCTGGGGAGAAAAAGATTTTAACTTTCTAGTTATTAAAGGAAAAGATTTTTTTATTGCTGGCAGTAATTTGTTTCAGTTAAATAGCTTGTCCTTTATTTCTGAGACATTTTTCTTTCTTAAGTTGTGGGTTTGGTTTGTTTCCCATATGCTCTAGCCCCACCTCCTTTCCCTCCAGGCTCCTCTTCCTTGTGTTTGAGGGCATTTGCTGGTGGAGCATCCACCAGGCCCATTCTAGGCCTTTTCTTCAGTATACCTTCTCTGGAATGCTGTCTAGGACAGTGACTTAGGTCCCACATTCCTGACTAACCATTTTTACTCTGTTCTACAGCTTTGACAATTATTCTGCCAATGTTATGGTAGATGGAAAACCGGTGAATCTAGGCTTATGGGATACAGCTGGACAAGAAGATTATGACAGATTACGCCCTCTATCCTATCCACAAACAGTAAGGATTGCAACTAATTTCTAATGTGTCTTTTAGTATATATAATTCTTGAATGTTTAATTAATGTGGTATCACTATCAAGTTGGTTATACATGTATTGCTATCATTTGGGCATATCATATAATAGCAAATGCAGTTAAATTGGTTTGGTAGCAAATGTCCCCCTAAACCAGTGGTTCTCAATCTTCCTAATGCCACGACCCTTTAATACGGTTCCTGTGGGTTGCTACCCAAAGGTTGATAATTGCTGCCCTAGATGCAAACCAGGTTTTTTTTTTTTTTTTTTTTTTTTTTTTTGCAATTTTTGGCCCGGGCGGGGTTTGAACCCACCGCCTCTGGTATATGGGGCCGGTGCCCTACTCCTTGAGCCACTGGCACCACCTGTTTTTTGTTGTTGTTGTTGTTGTTTGTTTGTTTTTGCAGTTTCTGGTCGGGGCTGGGTTTGAACCCACCACCTCCGGCATATGGGACCAGTGCCTTACTCCTTTGAGCCACAGGCGCCACCCCAAACCAGGGTTTTGATTTTTTGAACATAACTGGTTATTCTGGTGCTGTGCATTTTACATTCTTCCAGTTAGTTTTAGGACAACCATATGAAAGGTAGAGGATTTTGGTTTGTTTTTGGCAAACCAGTTTTTAGTAGCAATTAGTTTGAAGATGGCTTGCTTTGTGACAGTTTCATACCACAGAATAAAATTAAGCAGTTAAGATTAAAGTTTCTTTGAGCCAAGTTAGTGTCTAAGTGAGGTGGCTCGTGCCTGTAATACTAGCACTCAGGAGGCCAACGCAGGTAGATTGCTTGACCTCAGGAGTTGGATCAAGAGTGAGACCCCGTCTCTACTAAAAGAAACTAGCTGGGTGTAGTGTCGCATGCATTTAGTCCCAGCTACTCGGGAGGCTGAGGCAGGAGGATTGCTCAAGGTCAAGAATTTGAGGTTGCTTTGAACTAGGACCCCATAGCACTCTACCCGGGGTGACCGTGAGACTATCTCAAAAAAAGAGAAAACCAAGTTAATAACTAATCTTATGGATTTAATACATTTTTCCCATAAAATGCATACTTTCTCTGGCTTTAGTGTCTAATTATTTTCAATGTAGATTGAGGTTTCAGTTCTATAAAATGTGTCCACTGTGTCCAATCAGAAGAAAACTTTTAGTTTTGCTTCTGTATCAGATAATAATAAATGATTTATTTATCAAAGCTTATTAGAATAGTAGCTGGCAAAGACAATGATTAGAAGCTACTTTTCTTTAAATAGTTGTCTTACATGTGTGTCATTTGTTTGTCTTGTTACATATTCTTCATTTTTAAAAGTATTGTTTTGGAGACAATGATTAGTTGGAGCAAAACTTAAATAAGCAGGAGAAATAACAGCAGATTGCTTGCATTTAAATCCTGATCTTCTCACTTTTTAGCTGAGTACCTTTTGGCAGGTTTCTTCATCTTTCTAAGTTTACCTGTTTGCTCATAGGAGTAGGTGAGTTAATGCACGCACTGCACATACATCAGTCCCTGGCACGTCATAGACACTCAGTGTTACCTGCTATTAGGCTTTGTCCTTATTCTTATTTATATGTATTGATCAGTCTAGAAAGCTCGGCAGTTTACCTTGTGCCCAAATAAGTGAAAGTTGCTGTGGGTGCTCTTAGTAAGCCTGGGTTGAGCAGAGGACCTTGGGGTCAGGGTCAGAGACATCCTAGAGAAAGGCAAGCTTTGAGCTCTGATTGATGGGGCAGCCTTTGATTGGTTTAACCTTTACTTTCTTTTAGGACATAGATGGATGGAAATAACTAATCAGTTCTAGTCTACCAAAATCTTTTGTTTGTTTTGTTTTAAATGAACTTGTTTAGTAGTGGTGGTTTTATACTTTTGAATATACTTTATCCCCTGCAGTCATCGCTGTTTTGTATGTTTCCATTGAAAGTATTGCCAAATAGTTGCTGTGAGCTTTAGATTTTTTTGGTTAATTGTCTTTTAGTTGAATTCTAGTTAACAGTCCTAACTAAAGAAGTTTGAATATAACAGTGTAAAATGGGAAGTTTGAATTGGGTGTTTCCTCAGTAATCTACAGCTAAAAATTAACAAATTATTGACTGGCAGTTTACATAGAAGCTCTTCTATGTCATTGGCTAATATTCCATAATTGAGTATAAAAGTGAAACAATCTAAATAAACTTCAGTATACTTTATTTATGCCTAATAAAGTAAAATGAAACTTTGTACATATCTTCTATATAACTTTTAATAACTTAATTCTGTAATGTCTGTCTTCACTAGCTGTAGCTTGTATGAATTATCTCTAAGATGAAAAAAAGTAAGGATTTGTTTGAATCTCATTCTGGTCATAGTTTTAGGAAATACTGGTTTTCTTTCGTTTTTTTTCTTTTAGAGACAGAGTCTTCCTTGTCACCCTTGGTAGAGTGCTGTGGCATCACAGCTCACAGCAAACTCCAGCACTTGGGCCCAGGTGATTCTCCAGCCTCAGCCTCCCAAGTAGCTGGGACCACAGGCACCTGCCACAACGTCTGGCTATTTTTTTGTTGCCGTTTGGCCAGGGCCAGTTTGAACCTGCCATCCTTGGTATATGGGGTATATGGGGTTGGCCCTCTACTCACTGACCCATAGGTGCTGCCCGGAAATACTGTTTTTTTGTTTTTTGTTTTTTTTTTTGAGACAGAGTCTCACTATGTCACCCTCAGTAGAGTGCTGTGGCATCATAGCTTACAGCAATCTCAAACTCTTGGGCTTAAGCGATTCTCTTGCATCAGCCTCCCAAGGACCTGGGATTATAGGCACCCACCACAATGCCTGGCTATTTTTTGTTGCAGTTGTTTAGCTGGCCTGGGCCAGGTTCGAACCCGCTACCTTCTGTGTATGTAGCTGGTGCCATAACCACTGTGCTATGGGTGCCGAACCGAAATACTGGTTTTTCAAGCAAAGGGTCTGTTGACCAGTTTTTTGTTTGTCCTATCGATATCAATAAATTGAGAAACTTGTTCATATCACCAGAGCTAACTTCCATCCTTGGTAAAGTTTTAGGAGAGTTTTTATAAAATTACTCCATTTGATGGTGGTATAAATTGGTTTGAGAAACAACTAAATCAAAAAAAGCATTATCAAAAAGTAAACCCAGTAAGAAAAAAGAAAGTAAGTCCAGGCTGGGCACAGTGGCTCACACCTGTAATCCTAGCACTCTGGGAGGCTGAGGTGGGTGAATTGCCTGAGCTCATAGGTTCTAGACCAGTCTGAGCCAGAGCAAGACCCCGTCTCTAAAAAATAGCCTGGCGTTGTGGCAGGCACCTGTAGTCCCAGCTACCCAGGAGGATGAGGCAAGAAAATCACTTGAACTCAAGAGTTTGAGGTTGCTGTGAGCTATGATGCTATGGCACTCTATCAAGGGTAACAAAGTGAGACTTTGTCTCAAAAAAAAGAAAAGAAAAATTCTTCCTGTCATGGTCAAAATTTTTGCAGCACTAGAATTGTGATTAGCCTCAATATCTAGAAAATATTTTTTTTTAATAATAAAATGAACATGATTGAACATGATCAAGAAAGCTTTTTCAGGGCAGTGCCTGAGGCTCAGTGGGTAGGGCACCGGCCCCATAGACCACGGGTAGCGGGTTTGAACCCGGCCCCGGCCAAACTGCAACAAAAAAATAGCCAGGTGGCTCAGCGCCTGTGGCTTAAGCGGCTAAGGCGCTAGCCACATATACCTGAGCTGGCAGGTTCGAATCCATCCTGGGCTGCAACCAAAAAATAGCTGGGCGTTGTGGCAGGCACCTGTAGTCCCAGCTACTTGGGAGGTGGAGGCAGGAGAATCGCTTGAGCCCAAGAGTTGGAGGTTGCTATGAGCTGTGATGCCATGGCCCTCTACCCAGGACAACAGCTTGAGGCTCTTGTCTCCAAAAAAAAAAAAAAAAAAAAATAGCATGTTGTGGCAGGTGCCTGTATTCCCAGCTACTGGGGAGGCTCAGGCAAGAGAATTTGCTTAAACCCAGGAGCTAGACGTTGTTGTGAGCTGTGACACTACAGCACTCTCCGGAGGGTGACAGAGTGAGACTCTGTCTCTTAAAAAAAAACAAACAAAAGAGCTTTTTCAATATCCTACATTACCCTGTGTGTTAAAAATTGGAATAGGAGGGCGGCGCCTGTAGCTCAGTGGGTAGGGTGCTGGCCACATACATCAAGGCTGGTGGGTTTAAATTTGGCCCAGGCCAGCTACAACAGTGACAACTGCAACAACAACAAAAAAACAGCCAGGTGTTGTGGTGGGAAACTGTAGTCCCAGCTACTTGGGAGCTCTGAGGCAAGAGAATTGTGTAAGCCCAAGAGTTTGAGGTTGCTGTGAGCTGTGATGCAGCCCTCTACTGAATGCAACATAGTGAGACTCTCTCTCAAAAAAAAAAAAAAAAAAAAAAATTGGAGTAGGTAATGCAAGTGCAAAGACAAGTTAATTCATGATCAGTTAGCAGTATGTTAACGGTGATTAATCGATACCCAATGGGTGTTTAATAATTCCAGATTTTAAATGGTTTGAAAACATTGGTTGGTACAGTGGTGTCTCCAACCCACTGGATACATCTGGAAGGGTGTGGTGTCACTTCTGAGAAAAGAGAACCACCCTTATGTGACTCAAGGGTACAGGGTAGGGTAAGGCCTTTTTCTCTAAGGGAGTCACTCACAGTAGGTCAAAGGTGACTTGGCAGGAGTCTCACTTTGTCTGCTGAGGAATACATAGATAAGTAAGGTGGACTCTTTTCCACCTTAACTGAATAGAGTTGTAGTGTGTGAGGCCTGAAGTCAGAGTGGGTAAAATTTTATGTCTCATCTTTGTAAAGTAGTACACTAAAGGGGAACCTAAATAAACTGTATGCTGAGAGGAAGTAGTCTCTTGGCTTTTGGGTCTGTGGCATACTCATAGTTTCATCTCAGATTTCTGAAGGACCAGTTAGGAGATTTCTTACTTAGTCATCCTACAAAGAGATGTTACATTTCCTCTGGTTATTTAATGTTGGTATCCATCTCTGTTGGAGAAGTTTAACTTAGCTCTGTGTAGCTAAGTTAAATCTATTTAAACCATTCATTTCTACTTAGTTCTCCAAATGATGGTGAGCAAGTAGTTATTTCAGTTGAAATTACCCTTCACATTTTAATTTTTCCAAATTAAGACATTTGTAAGTAAATTAACCTTTATTTTTTATTAAAAATACTCTGTAAGTTCTCTGACTCTGTAAGTTCTCTGGGAGATTTCTCTGCTCAGTAGGAGCACCATCACCATGCTAAAGCTGCGAGTCACAGGCCAGTTCTTAGATATCAGGGCTCCTTTTCCCTTTTTTCTAAGCTTGTTTTCTTAACAGTTCCACACTGAGGGCACATGTTCAACTTCTTTTAGTTCTTTTTTCTGCCATGTTTATATATCCTGATCTTCTCCCAGTGCATAGAATGTTTATATTTAAAAATATTCCAAGTCTGAAAGTAAAATCCAGGTGGAAAGCATTTGGAAGAGAATAAAATGAAAGAGAAGCAATCTTGCTTTTGGAGTAGTGAGATTTCAGCCATCTAAGACATCTGGCCAGTCTCAGTCCACTAAAAAGCAGACTCTTTGTGGTGGTGCCACTGACAGTTGGGGAGGCAGCAGGAAGAAGTGCTGTGCTAACTTTTGCCTAGCAAGGAAGAAGTGGCTTGTGTTAGGGGCATGGTGGGAGTCTAGTGTAGTCAGAAAGAGGAAGGTTGCATTTAAGTGGACTGTAAATGGGCTGTTGACCAGAGACAGCCTGTGGCTCTTACACATGAGGGACCTGTGAGGAAAGAAAAGGAGAGACCCTTACTGAGACATAGGTGCTCTCTGAGGCTGAGTGTTGCAGAGAAAGGAAAGAGAGACTCCCAGGCAAGGTTGGCCTGCACAATCTCCACGTGCCGAGGCATTAGGGAAGCAACGTTAGGAGGAATTAATGCTACAAAATAAGTATCAGAAGCACCAGACGTGTTTTCTGAAAGCTATATTTAGGATGGGGAAGAAAAAGGAACAGGGAAGGAACAGGCAGATGGCGTAATGTTAATGTAGGAAGGAAAAGTAGAATTGATTGGCTTCTGTTGTGCATGGTTCTTCTCTATCAGAAAAGATGTTACTTAAAATTAGGGGATTAAAAAAAAAAACAAACGGTGGCGCCTGTGGCTCAAAGGAGTAGGGCGCTGGCCCCATGTGCTGGAGGTGGCGGGTTCAAACCTGGCCCCTGCCAAAAACTGGGGGGGGGGGGGGCGGAAATTAGGCTATAATATCTTCCTGTTCTCTTTGTGTAAAAAAGGTGGGGGGGGAGGGTATAATAAATTTGATTGGTGGATATTTTGAAACTGCATTTTTGTGACTGATCCCCAGGGAACTTCTGTATCACAATAAAGATTTGGCACTATATCAAGTCCTTGGGAGGACATGTCTTCAAAAATAGCCCAGAGATTAAACCAAGATAGCTATGGAAACTAACATTCTTTTTGAATTGTAAATCAGAGATGCTTGAATGAGATGAAATTAAAATAATCCTCTTGTTCTTTTCTTAAAAGAAATCTGGGGTTCCATGCTGGAAGAACATGACTTCTAAAACTTGTCACTGAGGGGTGGCCTCATCCAAACCTCAAAGGGAGCATTAATTGAAAGTCTTAGGCTTGGCTTTTCTAGCATAGTGGTTACGGCGCCAGCCACATACACCAAGCCTGGTGGGTTCAAACCCGGTCCAGGCCAGCTAAACAACAATGACAACTGCAACAGAAAATAACTGGGTGTGTGGTGGGCACTTATAGTCCCAGCTACTTGGGAGGTTGAGGCAAGAGAATTGCTTAAGCTCAGGAGTTTGAGGTTGCTGTGAGCTGTGATGCTACAGCACTCTACCGAGGGTGAGGCCTACCATAGTGAGACTCTGTCTCAAAAAAAAAAAAAAAAAAAAGTCTTCATGTCAGCAACACTGTTTTTTTATTTTTTATTTTTTTTTCCCCGAGGCAGAGCCTCAAGCTGTTGCCCTGGGTAGAGTGCTGTGACATCACAGCTCACAGCAACTTCCAACTCCTGGACTCAAGCGATTTTCCTGCCTCCGCCTCCCAAGTAGCTGGGACTACAGGTGCCCGCTACAACACCCATATTTATTTATTTTTTTGGTTGCAGCCATCATTGTTGTTTGGTAGGCCCAGGCTGGATTCGAACCTGCCAGCTCTGGTGTATGTGGCTGGCGCCTTAGCTGCTTGAGCCAC